>JAWWLV010000070.1:3160666-3252111 GCA_035041135.1 Platyrinchus mystaceus
GACCCCCGCCCGGGCGGCGGGGGGGCCGGGACGGGGGGGGGATGGCGCGGGGAGGGGGCAGCGCCGCGGGGAGGCCCGGGCGGGGCGCGGAGCCGGGCGGGCGCGGAGGGCCCGGCGTGAGGGGAAGGGGAAAGGGAAGGGAAGAGCGCGGTGTCGGCGGGGCCGGGCCGTGCCCGGGGCTCGGGGCAGGGTCCCAGGGCAGGGTTCCAGGGCAGGGTCCCGGGGCAGGGTCCCGGGGTCCCGCCGCTCTCTCTCTCTCTCTCACTCACCGGCCCCGCCGCGGCCGCTCCGCGCCAGGCGCCCCCTCCGCCGCCGCCTCGCGCACTTCCGGCCCGCGAGCGCGCGCTGCCCGCGCCGCGGGGGCCGCCGGGAGCCGTAGTCCGCTCCCCGCCGCGCTCCCGCCGCCCGCCGGCCCCGCCGCACTACAGCTCCCGGCGTGCCCCGCGCGCCGCCTCGCAGCGCCTTCCGCCTCCGCCCCGCCGCGCCGCGGAGGGAGCGGCACTTCCGGGAAGGGGGGAGCGGGAAATGGCGGCGGGGGCGGTGCCGGGGCTGCCCCGACCGGCCCGGCCTCCTCCGCCCCCGGGGACCTCTGTGTGCCTGGCCCTGCGCTCCCGGGGGTCTCTGTTCGCCTGGCCCTGCGCTCCCGGGGGTCTCTGTTCGCCTGGCCCTGCGCTCCCGGGGGTCTCTGTGCGCCTGGCCCTGCGCTCCCGGGGGTCTCTGTGTGTCTGGCCCTGCGCCCCCGGGTGTCCCACGTGCAGGGGGTGCGGGGCCCCGCTGGGCGTTTGCGGCCGCGGGGACGAGAACGCCCAGCTCCGGGACGGGTGGGCAGCGCTGGGGGCGATCCCGGGGTACCGGGGCGAACCTGCCCCGCTGCTGCCGGGGGCCCGGAGAGCGCCCAGCCCTGCCCGGCCCGGCCCTTCCCTTCCCCGGACGCAGCGAGGCACGACACGGGCATTGTCCACTTTTATTGTTGGCAAAGGTTGTCTGGATGCAATAACACTGTCACAAGGGCACAGAGCAGCGTGGTGCCGGCCGGGCCCGGGGGGCACCGGGCACACGGACATGCGGGGGGGACACGCGTGGGGATGGGGAGCTGCGACCCCTCCGCCCCGAGCTCCCCCCGGCGCGTCCCCACGCCCGGCCGGCTCTATTTACAGTATTCACAGACGTTGTACCCAGCGAGTTAAATAACTACATCATTACACCACACGTCTGGGGCGGCTCCGGTGGGCTGTGGGGGTGGGCTGTCAGTCTGATAAGGTGCATGTTTAAAATAAAAATAAAAAAACCCAACAAAACGAAATAAAAACGAGGACAGAGTGAGACTGAGAGGAGCCGGGTGTCCCCGCCGGGGGGTCCCGCAGCCCCCCGGGGGAGCGGCGAGGGTCGTGCTGTGACGGCAGCTCCGGGTCCGGCGGGCTCGGGGCGCAGGCGGTGGCCCCGTTGGGGTGTCACCGGGCCCTCACAGCACCTCTGTGGGCAGGGAGGGTGCAGGATGAGCCCCGGGCGGGCGCGGAGCTGAGCCCCGCTGCCCTCCCGCCGCTCACCGCTCACCTGTCACCTGCGGGGGCTTCACCACGGCCTGCTTGAGGAAGGGCTCCTTGTCGCCGAAGGGGATGATGCTGCCGGGGCTGCCGCCGTGGTGCGGGAGGTCCCGCAGCTCCTTGGGGCCCTCGGTGCCCGCGAAGCCGTTCTCGTGCTTGCCGGGCTGGACGCCGTTCACCAGGCCCGCCGCCGCCTCCTTGGCGCTGTGGGGGACGGAGGGGCCGGGGTCACCCGGGCCCCGCCGCCCCCCGGTCCCCCCGGCGTCCCCGCGCTCACCTCGGCTGCAGCCCCTCACCCGCCAGGCCCTTCGTGCCCCCCGGCGTCCCCGCGCTCGGCTCCGTTTCCGGCAGCTCCTCCGCCTTCGGGATCGGCCCCGGGTGCTTCTCGCGGCCTGGGGAGGTCACAGAGCGCTGCTCAGCCCCAGCCTGGGCCCCAGCGGGGCTGGGGGAGCGGGACCCCCGGCACCCCGAGGCGCCCACACACCTGGGGCATCCTCCTGCTCTGCCGCTTTGCCGTTCACCACCTTCTTGTCCTCCTTCTTCTGCAGGGACAGCAGGGCTGTGAGGGGCAGCGGGGGCTGCGGGCAGGGGGGCTCTGCACAGCCCCCCGTGTGCCCAGCACCTCGGGACAGGGGACAGGCCCCCACCTTGGCATCTGCTGCGTCCGACTTGCGCGTCCTCTTCATGATCTCCTCCAGGCGCTGCGGGCACAGAGGGGTCACACACGGCCCTGGTGCCAGGCAGGGACCCCTCCAGGGAACGCCCTGCTGTGCCCTGTGCCCCGGGGCGCCCACAGCCCTCACCTTCTTCCTCTCCAGCCGCTCCTGCTCCTCACGCTGGAAGTGCTTCTCCCTCTCCAGGCGCTGCCGCTCGGCCTCTTCCCGTGCCCTCGCCTCGGCCTCTTCCCTCTGTGCCAGGGCAGGGATGGGTGAGGCGGGGCAGGAAGGGCTGGTATGGGGCAGGGACAGTGGGGACAGGGCAGGGACAGTGGGGACAGGCTGCCACCCTGGGCATCAAGGGGCTGGGCTGGTCCTCACCCCTGCATCCCACTGGAGAAAGAACCAGAGGAGAGCATCCCTGCCTTCCTCCTCCATCCCTGCCTTCCTCCTCCATCCCTGCCTTCCTCCCCCTCCCCTGCAGTCCCTCATCCCCCAGCCTGTCCCCCTGACCTGTCTCTGCAGCCTCTCCATCTCCTCCCGCTCGGTCCGGGCTCTCTCTTGGGCCTCCCGTTCCTCCTGCAGCCGCCGTTCCTCGTCCCTCCGCCGTGCCAGGGCCTCCCTCCGGCTCTGCTCCTCGGCCGCCCGCTCCTCCTGTGCCCGCCTGCGGGAAGGGGGCCCTCAGCACGGCAGGGGGGCCGGGGCGGGGGCCAGGGGTGCAGCACCCACCTCTCCTGCTCCTCCTGCTCCCGGCGCTCCCGCTCCTCGCGCTCCCGCTGCTCCCGGGCCTGGCGCCGCTTCTCGGCCAGCAGCCGGGCGGCCTCCTCGCGGTCCGTGGTGCCGGCCGGGGGTCTGGCTGGGGGGCTGGCCGGCATGGGGCCAGGGGCTGCAGGGGCTGGGGGGGCTGCAGGATGCGAGCAGAGTTAGGGCTGCTCTGGCTCCCCCTGGACCCACCACCGCATGACCCCCCATTACCCACCTGCTGTCGGCTCCGTGGGCACCTTGGGGGGCTCGGGAAGGGCTGGGGGCGCCGGGCCCCGCTCCTCCTCCTTCCTCTCCCGTGCCTTCGCTGGGCCCTCCTGCTCCCCCCGCTCCTCCCGTGCCCTGGCCCGCACCTTGGGGGAGGAGTGGGCGCTGCGGGGCAGGGGGGGCTTGTGGGGAGAGCCGAGGGCCGGGCTGGGGGACGCTGGGCGGGCTTTGGGTGTGGCAGGGGACGAGGGACGGTTCTTGGGGGTGGCAGGGGATGAGGGGCGATTCTTGGGGGTGGCAGGCGACGAGGGACGGTTCTTGGGGCCCGGGCTGCAAATGGAGCAAGAGATGGTGTTACTGGGGCTGGGGCAGCCCCCGAGCAGGGGTCAGGGGGACGGGCAGCCTCGGGGGGGGGTCCTGACCTGCTGTCAGCTGCAGGCAGGAGCCGGGGCTGTGCTGCCGGCAGTGACTGCCGCTTCTTGAGGCTGCGCTCGCGGGACAGGGCACTGCGCTCCTTGGCGTTCTCCCGGTCCTTCTCCTTCTTCTCCTTCTTCTTCTGCTCCAGACAGGGACAGAGACCATGTCAGCACCAGGTGCTCGGTTCAGCCGGGAGCTGAGCCCCTGTGACCCCCGGGGTCCCCGCAGAGGTGGCACTCACGGGTGAGGGCTCTGTCCTGCGGCGCGGTGTCACGTCGGGGCTGGCCGTGGCCGCCTTCCGCCGCTCCCAGCAGCGGTGCGGCAGCCGGTGGTTGTGGCAGGGGCTGAGGGGGCTGGCGGAGGCCGAGCGGGGGCACACGGGCACTGGGGGAGGAGCGACCACAGTCAGGACAGAGCCGGCACCAGCACCAGCTCCCCGCTGGCCGAGACTCCCTCGTCCCGGTCCCGTCTGTGCCAGGACCTGCACATCCCTGTCCCCTCAGGGTGCTCACCCTGCTCCTTGCCGTTCCCAGCCAGCGTCACGGCGCTCCGGCTGCGCGCCAGGAAGGACAGGGTGGGCGTCATCAGCCGGTCCACGATGCTGCTCTCCCACGGGCTCAGCTGCAAGCTCCGGTCTGGGGAGGGAGAGGGGCCATTAGTGCACCCTGAGCCCCCAGACCCCATCCCGGCCCCACGACCTCCACTGTGAGGGAACAGCTGCGTGGCTGCGGCAAGGCCGGGGCACATGTGTGGTTCCAGGAGTGCCCAGAGCTCAGACCTGCTGAGGAGGGGTCCCCACAGCCCTAGATGGCTGGAAGGGTCCCCATGGCCTCACACAGCTGAGCAGGATGAGGCGCCATGTGAGCACAGGCTGGGCATCTGTGGGACGGCGCTGTGGCAGGATGACGATGGTGTCCCATGTCCCACGGACACCCCGGTCACCAGGTACCCACAGGACCAGGTGCCACTCTGGTGACTCCAGCCCCTCCACTGTGCCCTCTTTTTGTGCTTGGCAATGGTGTGCACCCCCCTGTGCTCCTGCCCTGTGTGACCAAAGACTTGGCACGTGCCAGCTGCCGTGGGGACACCGCAGTGTGCCCTCACCCTGCAGGAGCTGTGCCGAATCACCGAGTGTGCCGCAGGAGCCAGGCCAGGCTCATGGCACCCTAGGGAATCTCCAGCCACACTACGGGCTCAGCTGGGCACGGGGCTGTCCTGGCTGCCCTCCAGTGCCTGTCACCAGCACCAAACACCCCACGGCGCACGGGAAGCACCCACGGAGACGGGGCCCCTCTCATCGAGGGGTCAGGCCGGGAGCAGCACCAGCTGCTGGGAGGGGAGAGCACAGAGCCAGGGCTGCCACAGGAGGACAGGTCTGGCAGCGGCCCAGGGAGATGCTGCTCCCACCCTGGGCAGTGCCAACAGCCCCCGGGTGCTGCCCCTGGGCCGAGCCCCAGCACGGGGCGGTGGGAGCTGCTGCGTCACCGCCGCCTCAGCTGCTCCAGCTATTTATACCCGGCTGGGAAGGCGCCCATCGCCAGGCAACCCCGAAACACAACAGCCCCGGCGCTGGACACATCCCTCCGGCACAGCCGCGGCCTTGGGCAGCGCTCCCAGGGCCGGGACGACCTTGCAGCACCACGGCCACGGCGCTCCGTGGCACCAGCCCCAGGAGCTGGTACTTAGCCCCGGGCGGGTCGATGACAGGCAGCCCCTCTGTGGCTGCACCTGCACCCACCGGAGCTGCCCTGAGGCAGGGAGCCAGGCTCCCATCCCCATCCTGGCGCCTCATGGGGCTGCCAGCACCCAGCTGCTCCTCCGCCTCCTCCTCCTCCTCCTCCTTTTCCCAGCCTGCGCAGCCTCAAGAAGCCGCCAGCCGGTTCCAGCCTCCTCCTGCTAACAGCAAACGGCTTCTCCTCTCTCCGCAGGCACCTGGGGACGGGGGACCCTGGCCTTGGGGGTCCCCAGCACTGGGCGGGGACTGGGCTGTGCCCCCTGCGCTGGGGCAAACGCAAAGGGCTCTTACTTCTACTGGGAGAGTTCCAGAGGGTGGCGGAGGATTTGGAGAGCCGCTTGTTGATTATAGAGTCGACGTGTTTGGGGAGGTTTACAGCGGACACCGAGCACCGGCTCGCACCTGGAGGAGGGAAAAGACACAAGGGCATTAAGGTCCCGGGGCCGGGGCCAGGCCCCCCACATGCAGCATGCACGGCTGTGCCGGGGCACTGGGGTGGGAGCGGGAGGACACGGCACAGAGTGGGGCCAGGGGAGATGCTGGAGGCCAGGGACACGGCACAGACTGGGGCAGGAGATTCTGGAGTCCGGGGACACGGCACAGAAGGGACAGGAGATTCTGGAGTCCAGGGACACAGCACAAACTGGGGCAGGAGGTTCTAAAATCCGGGGGCACGGCACAGAGTGGGTCCAGGGGAGATGCTGGAGTCCAGGGACACGGCACAGAGTGGGTCCAGGGGAGATGCTGCAGTCCAGGGACATGACACACAGCACTGGCATTCATCATGGCAGTGTCCGAACCCCACAGGGTCATGCTGGGGTCATGCAGGGATCTCATCCTTGGGGAGGCAGGGCGGCTCCTGGACCATGCTACAACAGTCTCCCCAGAAACAGTCCTGGGAATCGGGAGCAGGGTTACCAGAGACCTCGGCGGCACTGCAAGCAGCCACCCTGGGGGAGCAGGGTGAGGTCCAGACAGACACAAGACAATGTCACACTGGTGCTGGGTCAGTATGGCAGTGCCAAGAGGGTGCTGGTGGCTGGCAGCACCTCCAGAGTGCTGGGATCTCCCCAGTCTGGCCAGGCTCCTCCAGACAAAATAGCCAGGGAAGCTCTGGGCTGGTGGAGGCAGGATATTGGTGAGTGAGAGCTGGCAGCAGCTCCAGCAGCCCATCCCCGCAGGAGGATGGCAGGGGAAGGTGTCCCCTTGCTGGACCCTGCCAGCTCCAGCAGCACATCCCTGCAGGGGAAGGTGTCCTCTTGCCAGACCCTGCTAGGTGCTGCACCACAGACACAGCAGAGTGTGCCACACACAGCACCTGGACAGGTGTACCCACAACATGGTGCCTGTACACACAGCCCAGCCAGCTACAGCCGGGCACACGCCTGTACACACGTGGCACCAGGCACATGGTGCCAGTACAGAGAGCCTGGCACACAACACCTGTACACAGCCTGGCCAGGTACAACCAGGAACACAACACCTGCACACAGCCCTACCAGGTACAGCTGGGGCCACCACAGCCACCCCACGGCACGAGCAGGGCAGACAGACCCTGGGGACACAGCACTCCCCTCTCTGTCACCATCCATGCCAGACAGTGCCAGCGCCTGCCAGCACAGCCCTGTACCCTCAGCAGTCAGGGGACAGTGGAGACCTCCACATGCCCAACCCTGGTGCCTAATTGCTTGGGGTGTCCCTAAGGATCCCCTAAAGAGTGGGGCCGCCTTCTGCGGCCACATGCACGGCCACGGTCACCCCCACAGTCACTGGAGCTGGAGGGGCCAAGCGCTGCCCCCACCCAGCTGGGGGACAAAGGGACACGCCACAGCACAGACCCCAGTCAGACCCTGCAGAAGCCTTGCACAGCTCCACAGCCCCTGCCTGGCTCCTCACAGCTGCTGGAGACCCAGCAGCATGGCCACAGCATTCCAAGACAGCCAGGGCTGTCCCTTAAACACATCCCTGTGAAGAGCAGGGACTGTGATGCACGGTCTCCGGCTCACACCCATCCCCACCAGAGCAGGGAAAAGCCAAGGGACCCCACGGGTCCCCGGCAGAGCCCGGGGTGATGGCAGTGTGACCCCACTGCAGGGGGGCTGTGTCGGTGTGACGGTCCGGCGGTCCCAGGTGCCCACGGCCAGCCCGGCACTCACCGTCCTTGTGTGCGGGGGAGCCGTGGTGCAGGGCCCCAGCCCAGGACCAGCGCTGCTGCCGGATCTCTGCCCACGTCTTCTTGGCCGACCGCTGGATCGCTGCCTCGTAGCGCTCCTGCCCGAGGGAGAGGGACAGGATGAGCCCGGCGGCTGCCAGAGCAGGGCTGGGGCCGGCCAGAGCCTCCCGGCACAAGGCCATCTAGTGTTGGGGTGCTTGGAGGGAAACGGGCCAGCGCTGCCCACCCTGGCCAGGGCACATGTGCCAAGGAGCAGGGCACCACGGAGGCTTTGCACCATGAAGGATGGGCACAGCAGAGAACAGCCACAGTGGGCAGCTCCCAAAGGGCTAGCGAAGCATCTCCCAAAGCACTGCTGGAGCCGTAAGGACTCCACAGGGATCACATCCCACGTGCCGTCCCAGCCCCCCGCCCACTGCACCGTGACCCCCATTCCCACCTTGTTCTTCTCCAGCTTCTGCCTCTGCCGCTCCTCCAGGACCGCCCGGCGCTTCTCCGCCCGCAGCCGCTGCTCCTCCAGCCGTTTGCGCCGCTCCTCCAGCTGCTTCTCCCGCAGCAGCCGGGCCTTCTCCTCCTTCTCCAGCCACAGCACCCGCTTGGCAGCTGCGGGGGGCAGCGGGGTCGCACCCAAGGCACAGCCCTGGGCAGCCCCGCGGTGGGGCCGTGTGCCCGAGCGGGTGGCGCGGGGCTGGGGGGCGGCGGTGGCCGGGGCACGCGGCGGCATCACGGCCGGCCAGCGAGGGAGGGGTTTGGGCCAGGACAAAAGGGAGGCCGGGAGCCCGCCGGGAGCCCGCCGAGCCGCGCGGTGAACAATGGGGGAATGAGGGTGGAAAGAGCGCGGGGACAAGGAGGCCCCATGTGCACGCGGGGGCCCCGCTCGCCTGGCGCCCCGAGCCACTGCGGGGCTGCCTGGGGCTGCTGCACACGGCAGAGTGGGCACCGAGCTGGTGGCACCTGCACAGACTGGGTGGCATCCGTGTGCCCAGGGGTCAGCCGTGTGCCTGGGGGTCAGAGCTGCCGGCACTGCAGCGCCCGCTCGGGCTCAGCCCATCACAGCTAATGGGATTGCCCATGACCCGGCAAAGCTCCTTTAGCCCCTGCCTCCCCCCGTCCACTTTCCCTCCTGCCCCGCAGCCCCCTCTGCTCCCCAGCCCCATACCCAGGTACTTGGCCCGCTCCTCACGCCGCTCCTTCGCCTGCTTGTGCCTCGCCTGGGCTTTCTGGGCATCTGCAGTGGAGAGACATTGTCAGGATATTGCCTGGTCCCCGTGGGCACTGAGCAGTGCCCGTGGGCTGCAGCATCACCGGAGCACCCCAACCCCCCTGGCACCCACCTTGCTTGGGCCGGGGGCTGGCGGCAGGAGATGGCGAGGGGCGGTCACTCCGGGGGGTCACGTCCTTTGAGGGTGCGGCCGTGGCAGCTGGGGGGCTCTTGGCATCGGGGGAAGCCCCTTCACCGGCAGCTGGGGCTGGGGTTGGGCTCTTGCGGGGCAGCGTCTCCGCTGGGCATGGGGCGGCAGCGGGGACAGGGCCCGGCTGTTCGGCGGCACGGGGCGATGCCTCTGCTTTGGGGTGCTCCATCCCAGGGGGCTTGGGGGGTCCGGGGGGGGACTGGCCACACCAGGGGGGGACACTCTCTGCTGAGGGGGCCACAGCCGCAGGGCTGGGGGACACGGGCTGTCCTGACGGTGTCACGGCTGGAGGGACAGGACGGTCACGCTGGGGGGGGCTGCTCTCGCAGGGGGGCATCACAGCCGGGGGGCACACGGGCTGCTGGGAGGGGGGCACAGCTCCAGGGGTGGGCAAGATGGTCTTTTCGGAGGGGGTGACGGCTGCAGGGACGGGTGGGATGGTCTTTTCGGAGGGGACGACGTCTGGAGGAACGGGTCGGTCGCGCTGTGGTGGGGTGAGCTCTCTCTGCAGGGCATCCCCGGGCAAGGGGGGCGGCGAGGAGGGGGGCGGCACGCTGTCTCCCATCGGGGACGGTGGCTTCCCTGCAACAGGGGCAGAGCAGAACAGAACAGTCTCTCAGTGGGGGAGCCTGGGGAAGCCCCGTCCTCCCAAAGCAGAGCCCTCGGGGGGCACGGCCCCGTCCTGCCCAAACACAGCCCTCAGGAGCACAGCTGTCCCTGGCCACAGGGGCTAGGGCTGGTCCCTGAGTTCCCCTCTGGAAGGCAGTGAGACCCCCACCTAAGCCCTGCTTCTGCCCCCATCCTGGGGGGCACCCACGGCGGGTGCCAGGCGCTGGGCACACAATGCACAGAGGGACCGGCCGGGCTCCGCCAGGCACTGCCACCACAAAGCTGCCCTTCATCCCCCGGCAGCTGCCACTCGGCCCTGCCCTGGGGGGACATGGGGCCAGAGACCCTCCACAGGCACAGGGACCCCGCTGCTCTCCCTGGAGGAGGAGGATGGAGGGGTTTCTGCCGGCACTGGCAGCACGGCGGAGGCAGGATGGGCGCGGGCCCCCTGACGTCACCGGCCCACGGCCCCCACTGGACCCGCAGCCATGAACTCACGGCCCAGGAATGCACACGAGGCCACGGCAGCGCAGCCCCCTCCCCGTGTGGGGCTGGACGGGGCCGGGGGAGGCACGAGGCCACTCTGTGCCCCGAGGCGGGATCGTCCCCCATCCTGGCCAGCCCACGGGGACCCCGAGGGAGCCGCTGCTTGTGCCAACGTGGTGCCAGCGCCCGGCGAAGCCACAGCACGTGCCCTCTGCAGGAGTGGATGTGCCACAACTGCCCACGGTGACCACAGCAGTGGTGACCCCCCTAGCCCCCACTGTCCGCCCTCTGCAAACAAACCTCCAAGCACGTGCCAGGGTCCCAACCCCGACAACCCCGCAGCAGGCAGCACCATCACTCCTGCCCAGAACGATGCCCGACCCATCCCAGGACACCCAGCTCCAGCCCCACAGGCACCGCTGCAGTGTGAGACCCCAGCTCTGGGGGGTGAGATGGCAGGTCCCCAGTGACCAGCACCCGCCATGGGCTGATGTCACACGCCGGCTCAACCGTGTTTGCAGAGCTCTCCACAGCCCTCAGCGAGGGGCAAAGTGTGGGCTCTGCAAACACGGCTGGCGCCATCCTCACCCAGCCCAGGGCTCCTCACCCAGCCCATTGCTCCTCACCCAGCCCATTGCTCCTCACCCAGCCCAGGGCTCCTCACCCAGCCCAGGGCTCCTCACCCAGCCCATTGCTCCTCACCCAGCCCAGGGCTCCTCACCCACTCCACGCCAGTGCCAGATGAGCTGGGGTCAGCCCAGGCTGCCCAGGGAGGCACCATCAGGTCCCCTGTGCTGCAGACATGGGCACACCACAGGTCCCATGGGAGGGGCTGAGGTGCTGCTGCAGCTCCCCAGGCCAGGGTTCCCCCACCCCAGGCTCTGTGGGGACACAGCCAGCCCCGGCCCCCCCGCAGACCTTCCGGGTATTTTCTGCTGCAGGAAGCCGGCCCATCCCCTGGCCCCGATCCTGCACATCCCACATCCCCAGTGCTGCACCCTGCAGGGCGACCATTGGTCCGATGCAGGGCTGGGACTGTACTGGGGCTGCAGCTGAGGGGGTGCCCTGCCCTCTCCCCCAGGGATGCCCCAGGTGGGCACCCACAGGCAGCGGGGCTTGGCAGCCCCCAGGTGCCAGATCCCAGGATGGTACCTGGGGTGGCATCACTTGTGTCCCAGCTGGGAGGGGTGACCCCAGGAGCACTGCGGTGGCAGCCAGCCTGCAGGGCCGAGCAAAAAGCACCAGGGCCAGGCTGATCCTCCGAGCAGACTGAAATACCTGCCGGAGCCACAGACATGCAAGGAGCACTGGCAGGGGACAGCGGGTTCCTCCTGCCACGCCCCACAGCCCAGCACAGAGCCCTGGGCAGGATCCGTCCTGCCCCGGTGGCTGGAGAGACAGCAGCACCCGTGGCCAGGGCAGGGCAGTGGGCATGGCCAAGACCCTCAGTCACGGCCAAGACCCCCAGTGCAGGGCTGGGCCAGCCCTGCTGCCATCTGTCCCTGTCGCTGCTCCAGCACAGCAGCTGCCCTGAAACCCAACGCTGCCTGCGCCCAGGCAGCGGCATGGGCGTCCCCTCTCCCCCAGCCAGGGCATTCCACAGGGATTAGCTCCCGGCCCCCCAGACACGCAGGCACGGCCGCCCCGCAGCCCCCTGCCCCGGCGAGCCTGGGCGGCACCGGCCCCACTGGGACGGCAGCACTGGTCCCGCTGCTGGCACTGGGATGGCGCCGTGCCCGGCACAGGGCGAGGTGCTGCCCTCGACGCTGCGGTGCTGAGCCCATCCCGCCCCTCACGTGGGTCCCATTGGTACCAGTGCTTGTGCCACCGAGCACCGGTGGCACCTCCAGCAGGGCCGTGCCCGGCACAGCGCGGTCCCATGGCCGGCACATGGCCGGGGATGCTCAGCCAGGCGGAGGCAAATCCCCAGTGCCGTGAAGCGAGAGCACATCGAGGCCCGCGGGCGCTGCTGGGACCAGCGGCCCTCGTTAACCGTCCGCCACACATCCCCGCGGGGCACTGCCCATGAGGACGGGGGGGGCACCCACCTCGTGTCACCTCAGCTCCCCCCAGCTCCGTATCCTCGTGTTCCCACTCCATGGCACAGCCGGGGCCGCCACGGGCTGCTCCACGTGTGGCACCCAGCGGGGCGGGGGCATCAGCCAGGGCCCACCTGCAGGGCTGGTGGGTGCAGTGGAAGTCAGTGGTGACCCCTGCAAAGCCACACAAACATGCTGGTGTCACAGTGCCCAGCCACCCTGGCCGTTGCACCAGTCCCTGCCGTGTCCAGGGACACGACCCCAAGGGGACCCCCAGCCCCGAGAGTCACTGCTAGCCCTGCAGGGCTGCTCCCCACTGCCCACTGGGACACCCACGTGCCCAGTTGCCTCCCCTACCTCGATGGCAGCCCTATGGCCATCCAGAGGAGAGGAAAAATGGGTCCTAAGGAGGAGAAAAGATGGGT
Source organism: Platyrinchus mystaceus (assembly GCA_035041135.1). Taxonomy (NCBI): domain Eukaryota; kingdom Metazoa; phylum Chordata; class Aves; order Passeriformes; family Tyrannidae; genus Platyrinchus; species Platyrinchus mystaceus. The sequence continues at coordinate 3,173,132 of JAWWLV010000070.1, forward strand.
CCCAAGGTCTCACGTTTCCAGCAGGTCCCAGTGCCAAGCAGGGAGGCAGCTGTGGCCCCAGGGCAGGGATTGCTCTCTGTGTTCTGGTGTCCGCTCTACCTGAGGCCACCGGAGTGCTGTGGAGTGCACCAGGGGTGCTCCAAGCACTGGCACTGCCCCTGATCCCACTCCTGCCTCAACCTGTCTCGGATGTGCCTTGGGGCTGAGCCCTGCCTGTGATGCAGCACCCCTCACACCTGGATGACAGGGCAGTGAGCAAGTGCCCTTAACATGTCCCTGGCAGGTCCCTGGCACATCCCCAACATGCCCTCAGCAGGTCCTGTCTGCAGGCACAGCACTGACACGCACCCTCAGTCCCGGCTCACATGCCTGGGCAGGGAGTGGACAATGCCAGCAGCCCCCACCTCGGGGGCAGCCAGTGCCACCCTGGCAGCTGCCATCAGCAATGACACCCTTTCCCCCAAGGGACAGTCACCCACAGCCTGTCCCCGGGCACACGGGCACTGTCACCCAAGGCTGGCTCCTCTCCCCGCCAGCTCGGAGCCAGTGAAACACAGATGGCAACACCAGGGCAGGTCGAGCATCAGCCCACGGTGCCCCACCACTGCCCACAGCGTTGCTTCAGGGACAGGCAGGGCAGGAGGGGCACAGGCAGCTGGGAGGGCACAGCCAAGTGCCCGTGGTGGGTGCCAGGAAGAAGGAAGGGGCATCCAGCCCTCCTTCCTGAGGCCCACGCCCCGTTGACGCTCTTGGATGGGGGTGTGGGGAGCAGCCATGGGGGAACCACACCAACCCCTGGGCCAAGGCAGAGACCACCGAGCTCCCGCAGCACAGCCGAGCCGGTGGTGATGTGCCGAGCTGGAGAGCAACAAGGGGAACTTGGGATCTCGTGGCCAGAGCACAGCCAGAGCTGCTGGGGGGTTTCCAGCGTTTAAAATACACATGGAGGAAAGAGCTGGAGCTGCTGCTGCACCCCGGCACCCCCAGAGCAAACTGTGACTGTGGTCACAGCGCAGCCCCAAACAGCCCTGGAACACCTGCCCACCATCCATCTGGGCACAGCAGCAGTGGCGACAGGAGCGCCCTCGTCCTTGGGGTGACCCGAGTGGCACCATCAGTGCCGAGGGCAGCTGGCCCAGCAACAGTCCTGAGAACCTGTCTGCCAGCATCACACTGGGAAAACAGAAACCTGGCTGGAAGGCAGGGCATGGGATCCAGCCCTGCAGAGAGCAGGTGCTCAGCACCCCCCAAAAAACAGGGCCTGTGCCTCACAATGTGGATGTGGCACCTACCAGGGCTGGGGCCGTGCAGGATCCTGCTCCGCTCCCGGCAGGCTGCCTGTGGTGCTGCCCTGCCCTGCTCGGAGCCCTCCGAGGAGCGAGAGCTGTGCTAACTATTTTGGACATGGCACCACGGGACTGTCACATCACCGCTCCGCACGTCGCATCACGTTGCTCTGACGGTTTCACAGAGTGGCTCCCGCGCTGGGAGAGCTCCCGAGCTGCTGCTCCCAAACACAGGCGCTGGCGGGCAACCAGCTCACCCTCCCTCTCCACTGTGCCAGCAGAGGAGAGTTGGAGAAGCCAGGGGAAGCTGATAAGAACAGACCCCTGCCTGCTCCCCACCTTTGTCCTTGTCCCTCTGCCCACTGCGTCCGCTGCCCACCTGGGCCGCTCTGCAGGGTCACACTCTGCCCTGGATGCCCTCTGTGAGTTCCTGACCTCCAGTGCCACTGGCTACCCCACACCATGGTGGGACCTGGTCCCAGGAGTGAAATCCTGTCCCCACTGGCAGCCAGGACACAGCACACCAGGGGGACCAGGGCACTGGGTAGCAAGACAGGGAGCAGCCAGGGCTGCCCAGCCACATGGGTCACCCACATGGGACGAGTCACGGATGGTCCTTGAAGAAGGACATGGTGCAAAACGGCCTGTACTCCTCTAGCACCATCCTCTGCTAGCGCTAGAGCTGCCAGCGATCCACCCTGGGGGTGTGTGGGGGGACCAGGGTGTTCAGGAGCAGCCAGCCCTGGTCCCCGGGCAGCGCCGCGTCGAGCGGGCAGGGCACGGCGGATGGGAAGGCGGCGAGCGGGACTCAGACAACATGTCTGGCGCAGGACGCGTCGTTCGGGCAGCGATGCCGGGAACGGCGGCCGGCTGGTGCAGGAGTCTCCGGTTTTCAGCATCGCCGGGAGCCGCAGCCATCCCGCTCCTCCCGCCATCCCTCCTTTTCCGTGGGCCAGGGCCGTGGGCGATGGAGCACCGGGCCGAGGGGGAGGGGAGCCGCCTTTGCTCTTCCTCCCGCGGTGGGAAGCGGCTCGGCCGCGGAGCTCTGCTTAGTCACAGCGAGAGCTGCGCTGGAGCCCCGGGAGGCAGCGCCAGTCCCGGCCCCGAGAGCGGCCCCGCCGCCGCCGCCCTCCCCGGTTCATCCCGGGGCAGCGGGACCGGCCCTGCCGGGACGAATCCTGAGTCCACGCGGCGGGGCGGGGGCGGCCCCGGGCGGGCGGGGGGCAGCGGGGTGGCTCCTACGGGGGGCATCGCCCACCGGCCGGCGGGGACGGGTCGGGGCAGCGCCGGCGCCGCCGCCCCCGGGGGCTCCCCAAGGGCAGCCCCCCCGTACCCCCCCGNNNNCCCCCCCGGCGGCGGGGCCGGGGCCGCTCCGGCCCACCCCAAGATGGAAGGGCCGTGCCCGGGCTTTGTCCCTCCCGGGAAGCCGCCCCAGCCCCGACAGCGCGTTTTCCCCCCGAGGCTCCTCCACCGCCGCCCCGGGCCGCCGCCCCGCTCCGCTCCGCCGCATCCCGCGGGCCCGGCGGCTGCCGCATCCCCGCCGGCACCGCCGGCCCCTTCCCGCACCCCCGGCGGACCCCGCACCCCCGGGCCGCATCCCGCAACCCCCTCGGCCGCATCCCGCACCCCAGCTTCGCCCGGCCCCGCGGTGCGGGAGGGGGCCCCGGGCGCCCACCGGAGCCGGTACCGGAGGCGGCGCCGCCGCGGATCCTTACCGAGGGGCTGGGGCTGGGGCCGGGGCTGCGGCTCCCGCCCGGCGCGGCTCCGCTCCATGGCGCGGCAGGCGCAGGGGCTGGCCCAGCCCCGCTCCCCCCGGCCCGCGGGGGAGGACGCTCAGCGCTCCCCGCCCCGGCCCCGCGGCCCCGGCCGGGGGGAGCGGCCGGGGGATGCTCCGCCTCGCCCCGGCTCCAGGCGCGGCCCCGCAGCCCCGACCCGGCGCCGCTCCGCCCGCAGCCGGAGCTGGGACCCCGCGCCCGTCACCCCGGCCTCGGGCCTGCCCCACCGCCGGTCCCCGCGGTGCACAGCATCCCCCGGCTTTGCTCGGCAGCCCGCCCGTCTTCAGCCCCTCCTCCCCCAGATTTGGGGCTCGCACACACATTTTACGTTGCTTCGGTCACCCGCGAAGCGCTGGCCCCGCAGCAGCCACCGCCCGCCCCGGGCAGCCCCGCGATGCACAGCCAGCGCCAGCGGGCTCAGCTGCCCCAGCCCCAGGCACCCCAAAAAGACACGGATTTCCCGTCCCCGAGCCCCACCTCAGCTGCTCGAGAGGCCTTGGAACTGCCGCTCCCCCTCCCCGTCACATGTGAGCCTTAATCACCGCCAGCAGCCGCCACCACTCCCGGGGCTGCCCCCTGCATCCCACCCTGCCCCGGGAACCGGCAGAGAACGGAGGCCTCTCCCACTCCCCGGGCAGAGGCAGCGGCCCCGCTCAGGGGTGAAACTCCTCCTGGCCCGAAAGGAGCAGGGATGGGCTGGGACCCCTGCCCAGGCAGAGGCACGGCCAGGGCAAGGGGGTATGTGGGCAGCACCAGCAGTGGGAGGAACGCAGATTCAGGCTCTGAAGGGGCAGCAGGAGCCAGGGACACGTCCTTGTCCACCACGTGGCCAGTGTGCTCTGGGCACCCTGCACAGTGCCCGGGTTCACTGGGATGCATGGATCAACAGAGCCAGTTTCCTGCAGACAGCACCCATCAGAGATGCCTGTTTTGGGGATGATGTAACCACGGGCCAGGAGATCCCCTGCAACTCATCCTCCCTCACCTACCAGGCAAACAGGTTTCCCAAAATCCCAGCCCTTTCCTCTGGAAGCATATTCCCCTGACTCAGAAATGGGGAGCTCCTCAGCAGACAGGGTAGTCCCACTCTGTGATGCTGCAGGGGTAACTCTACACCACAAATCACCCCAAAGTCATCACCTTCCCACAGACCCCAGTCCTGTGCCGTCTCATCCAGCTCAGCCAGAGCAGAGGCTTCCTGAAACTCCCGGAGCCTCACCCGCTGGCTGACTCCCTGCTGGGGAATGCTGCGTGGCCAAGCCCCAGCTCTGGGAGATGAGCACCCCTGGAAGATGGCAGGGAACAGGGGTGCAGTGTCCCAGTGAACCCACAAACCCAGGGGACACCCCAGGATGGGGAAGGAGAACAGCCCCACTCTCACAGCGCTGTGGCTGAGCCTCCGAGGGGCTGCGGGAGCCTCACAGTCCCTTATTTCCATGGCACACAAAGGACTTGGCAGAGCAGGGCCAGGGCCACCCCATGACCTGCTCCAAGGGTGACCTTAGGAGGCTTCCAAAGCCCCTTTGCCTGGCAGGGGCACATCACCCAGAGTAGACAAACATCCTGAGACTCCAGGACAGCCTGGCACTGGGTCCAGCCATGCCTGAGGTCCTTCTCCCCACAGCAGGGCCATCCTGGAGCAGGGGGCACAGTAGGGAAGGGGCAACCAGGAGTGTACAGGGCCTGTGGCCATGCTCTGACGGCGTTCCTGGTCTGGGTAGGAGCACAGAGGACTCGTGGCCGCCACAGCAGCCCAAGTCAATGTGCTTATACAAGCAGGACATCGACCAATCTCTCTGCTGCAGGCAGAGCCCTGCTGTGTCGGGGTTCCTGGGTCCAGCCCCCCCAGTCCTGTGCTGCTGGGAACAGCCGCCCTCCCTGAGCGGATGGAAAATCCAATGAGCTCATGATGAGCACGGTGCCCAGCCCCAGCAGCTGCACGTCCCGGCGCTCCCCGTGCTCCTCACCCCGTGGCGTGGGGTGCAGCACTGCCATGGCTCCCTCGGGGCAGCCTGGGGAGGGGGCTGCGTCCTGCAGGCTGGGCTCCAGCCACGGTTCTGGCCTCCTCAGCATGCCCAGCCCCTGGCCCTGACACTGCTGGTGGGAACCCAATGGGCTGAGCACCCCAAAGTCACAGGACAACTACAGACACAGCTCAGCCCCACCGGCATGAGCTGGGATGCTGGAGCAAACAGGGATGAGGATGGCAAACAAACCCTGCCAGCACCTCCAGGCAAAGTACCACGTGGGACACCCCATCCCACCTGCTCCCCACCCCACTGCCCCCACCTCTCCCCTCAGCCCCAGGACTTTGCCCCAGCCTCAGGCTGCTCCCACCCTGCTGCTCTGTGGCACTGTGGCCATGAGGGCTGATCTGAAGCCCTGTCCCCAAAACGCTCCAGCTGACCCCCACTAGCCCTGGGGCAGTGACCCAGCAGGACCCTGGGGGCGAGTGTCTGTCCCTGTGTCCTGTCCCGGGGCGGATGGGTGTGGCAGGAGCCCGTCACCAGCAGTGTGCCAGGGCAGCCACCAGGCCCCCGGCATCTTGCCGTGGGGCCACACCATGGTGGCTGGTGGCAAATCCCGACTGCTGCAGGACAATCCCCCATGGGTGCTGGTGACAAATGGGCCAGCGATGGGCTGAGCTCTGCCCTGCCCTGCCGCAGCTCGCCCGCTCTGTAATTATCCAAAGCCGCATCTGTAATTAGTGTCCTGATGTCATGGGGTCAGGCCTGGGCAGCCCCACGCGCTCCCCGCCACCCCCACCTTGGCCTCCGGCCCCAGGGCTGAAGGAGATCAGAGTCCTCCAACACCATCCGGAGGAGTTCCTGCCTGGCTCCAGCTCCCCGCCAGCACTGCTGCAGGAATCCTGTCCCACAGCCCCCGAGCTGCTGTAGGGCTGGATTTGTCCCTCTGACCAGCACAGGGCTTGGTCGCTCCCACCGCTGCACCTCTGCCCCGGCTGTACTGCTGTACCCTGCCAGGGACAGATCCTGCCTGCACAAGAGACAGGCCAGCCCCTGCCCTCCCGAGCCTCCCAGGGCTGCCAGTGACCTGCTCCCTCTGCACAGGGAATGCGCTGGAGCAGCCCAGCAGCTATAAATAGAGCGGGAGGCACAGGCATGTGCGGCCACAGCACACGCTGCCCAGCCGCTGCCCGGTGGCTGGTGTGGGGCATGGGCAGGGTGTGGGGTGCAGGGGGTGGGATAGGGACGGGAGGAGGGAGAAAGAACCAGGCAGAGAAAGGTGGTCCTGCTGCAGGAGGATCCCAGTGCTGTGCCAGGGGGACAGAGGGGAGGAGGCCCCACAAAGCTGCCACAGAGCACCAGCACTTTATTGCGAGGCAGACAATGCCCGAGCTCCCCACGGCACAGCTCGCACCCCTTCCCTCGGCCAGCACCCCGCTGCCACCACACCCTCAGCACCCGCGCAGGGGTCGGGCCGCGCCGGTGACGCCGAACCGCGCGCTCAGCACCTCCGAGGGCGCCCGCACCCGCTGGCCCGGCTGCTGCCCCCCGGCAAAGAGGGTGAAGGTGCCGGGCTCCAGGAGCCAGTCCTGCGCCCACACCGCGCGCTGCTCCGCCAGCACCTGGAAGGACAGCTTGGTCTCCTGGCCGGCCGGCACAGCCACGCGCCGGAAAGCCACCAGCTGCCAGCGCGGCACTGGCACGGAGGACTGCTCCCAGCGCAGGTACAGCTGCACCACCTGCCCGGAGGGACAGGAGTCAGTGCCACAGGGACGCCCCGGCAGCCCCCTGGCAGGAGGGAGCCAGGGCACATCCGTGCCCGTCCAGCCGGCGCGGTGCAGAGCAGCTGTGCCCACCTCCTCTCCGTCGCGCGGCCCCGTGTTCTCCAGCACCACAGACACGGTGAGGTTGGCACAGACAGGCAGCACCAGGGGGCTCAGCACCAGGTCCCGATAGCGGAAGGTGGTGTAGGAGAGCCCATATCCAAAGGGGTAGAGCGGGGCCTCCTGCCCGTAGTACCGGTACGTCCGTCCCTCCATGGTGTAGTTCTCCATCGGCGGCACCTGCGGGACACAGGGCAGCGGAGCAGGGCAGGGCTGGGTGGCCATGGGCAAGCACCAGCCCTGCATCCCACCACCACTCTGGCCACCAAGGCAGGAAAGGGCTACAGGTGCCACCAGCACCCCACCACCTTACCTGGTGCATGCCCGCAGGCCACGTGGCCGGCAGCCGTCCGGCCGGGCTGGCTCCTGCCTCACCAAGCAGGACCCTGGCGACGGCCAAGCCGGTGGCCTGGGCAGGGAAGAAGCAGGCCAGGATGGCCCCCACGCCATCGTGTGCCTGCGCCCAGCCCACATCCAGGGGCCCCGCGTTGAACAGCAGCAGGATGACGGGGCGCCCGGCGGCTGCGGGGAGGTGACAGTCACTGAGAGCCCCGCACTGGCACTGCTGGGACGGCTCCGGGGTGTCCCGTGGATGGGGAACTCTCAGGAGGGCTGTGGCCCCACTCCCTGGGCCCCACAGAGCCCCTACCTGCCTGCACGGCGTCCTGCAGCAGCTCCAGCTGGTGCCCCGGTAGGGACAGGTCGCTCCGGTCCTTCGCCTCTGTCTCCACATCCACCCCTGCGTGGGGACAGCCAAGGGACAGCCCCTTACACCCACCCGGGGCACTGCAGGCAGACAGGGCAGAGGGGCACTGCCTGCCTCAGAGGAAGCTCATGGGCACCCCTTCTCTCCCAGAGCGCTTCCCTTGCCCTGTCAGTGCCCACCCGGTGCTCCCACCTACCTGTGCCCAGACAGACCACCACCACATCAGCTGCTCCCACCGCCCCCACCACCTGTGCCCGGGAGTACCGCTGGCACTGGGGTTCTTCACAGCCCGCCGCGAAGCTGACGTTGGCCCCCAGCGTCTCCAGCCCCCTCCTGTGCCAGGGAAGAGCAGAGGGCACGGGGGCTGCTCTGCCCCAGGCTCGGGGCACATTGGGAATGTCCCCTTGGCCTGGCCCCCAGCAAAGGGACGAGCAGCTCCAGCAGCAGCCCCAGGCAGTGCCCAGGACAGGGGGACACGAGGTGGCACCGCGCTGTCTCACCGGGGAGTGTAGATGTACTGAGGCTCTGGCACCGGCGCGTAGTCCCCGAACAGCACCCTGGGGTTGTCAGCGAAGGGACCCACCACCTGCGGAGGGCAGAGGGGTGATGGTGGGCACCGACAGCCCTGTGCCATCTGTGTGCCCGGGGCACAGAGCCAGCAGCAGCGCCTGGGTCACTGTGTCCCCCTGCCCGCCCCGTGCAGGGGCTCACCGCAAGGCGCTGGCCGGGCAGGTCCCCAGCACGCAGGGGCAGCGTCCCCCGGATGTTCTTCAGCAGCACAAAGCTCTTGACAGCAGCTTCCAGCGAGAGGTTGCGGTGCTCGGGGCTCTGCACCACACTCAGGTCCAGGGCACTGTAGGGGTTCATGTCTGGGGGGTCAAACTCCCCCAGCCGCATCCGCGTGTAGAAGAGGGGCCGGACCCGGTCACGCAGCATCTGTGGAGACCCCAACCCCAAAACCTCGGTTTGTGCTTGGCAGGGACAGCCCGGGCTCCCTGCCCATGCCCCCAGCCCTGCTCCCCTTGGCTCACCTGCAGCGTGATGTTGCCCATGGCCAGAGCCCGAGGGATGTGCGTGAACACGTTGCTCCTCATGCCATAGGAGAGCTCCAGGTTGCAGCCAGCGTTCACCGAGGCTGCCACGCCGGAGAGAATGGAGAACACCCGTCACAGCTGTGGGACGCCCAGGGACCCCACACCCAGCCCGCGAGCTCACCCACTGCTGTCTCCAGGAAGGTGTGTGTGTAGTGGTGCCCCACCATGATGAGCTCCAGGGCCCCCTCATCGCTCACCACGTACCCCTCGAAGCCCCACTCGCCACGCAGGATGTCCGTCAGCAGCTTCTTGTTGGCACAGGCGGGAACGCCGTTGATCCTGTCGGAGAGGGGATGGGGCAGCCGGGAGAGCCAGGCCAGCCACGCCGCGGGCAGCCCAGCCCACGTGGCCCCCGCCGCGCTCCCAACCTGTTGTAGCTGCACATGAAGCTGTAGGAGCCAGCACGGACACATGCCTGGAACTGGGGCAGGAAGGTCATGCGCCAGTCCCGCTCCAGCACCTGCGAGCGCCGCAGCAGAGCAGGGTCAGCATCAGGAGTGTCACCTGCCCTCCTGCCACCCCTGGCCCCGCCGCACTCGCCTTGGCGTCGAAGCTGAGCCTGGAGACGGGGATGTTCTCAGGGCCCCCGTGCACGCTGAAGTGTTTGCAGCCGGCGCTGGCCTTGACGTAGCGGGGGTGCCGGCCCTGCAGCCCCTGCACGAAGCTGCGGGCCAGCTCCCCGCTCAGAAACGGGTCCTCCCCGTAGGTCTCCTGGCCGAGGTGCAGGTGGGTCATCACCAAGACCTCCAGCCCCACGTCCCCACAGCCCCGTGAGGCACTGCCAGGTCCAGCTGGTTGGCCATGGTCCTACATGGCCTGATCCCAGACAGGGGGCCACCCCCCCACGCTGGCACCTGGTTCCTGCCCCACAGCGGGTGCCTCATGATGTTCAGGACGGGGCTGAAGCAGCTGAGCCCGGTGTGGTCCCCGTAGCGGCCGGCGGCAACGAAGTCGTTGTGCTTGGCTCTCACCTCGGTGGCCGTGGCGTTGGCCACTCGGTAGATGAGCTCGGGGCTGTGGGGACAGCACGGGGGTGTTGGGAGACGTGGGTGAGGGGGGGACCCGTCTCACGAGGTCACATCCCACAGCCCCGGGTGCCCCGGTGCCGGTACCTGAAGGCAGCAGCGAGCCCCAGCGCCTGTGGGAAGGCCGTGGCCCACCCGGGCGCCTCGGCGTCGCCCCGCAGACACTCCGTGTTCCAGTTGTAGGGCGCGATGCCCAACCGCGGGATGGGGGGCGCGGGGCCGTTGCCCATCGCTCCCCCCCTCGCCACCTGCGGGGCAGCGGCGCTGAGCGGGGGGTCCCGCGGGGGTCCCCGGGGGGTCCCGCCGCCCCCTCACCTGCAGCACCAGCTCGGCGGGGCTCAGCCGGCCCAGCAGGTCGTCGAGGCGGCGGTGCCAGGGCAGCGCGGGGTCCCAGAAGGGGAAGGGAGGCGGCCGCGCCCGCACCGGCCCCGCGCCCAGCGCCGCGCACAGCACCAGGACCCGCAGCGCCAGCGGCGCTCCCGGGCCGGTCCCGCACGGCATGGCCCGGTTCGGCCCCCGGGACCCGCACGGCATAGCCCGGTTCGGCCCCCGGGACCCGCACGGCATGGCCCGGCCCGACCCCCGGGGATCCGCACGGCACGGCCTGGCTCGGCCCCGGCGCTGAGAAGCCCCGGCGCTGGGCGCGGCGGGGCGGAGTGTGGCGGAGCCGGTTCTGCGCCCCCGGACGGGGCGGAGCGCGGCGGAACGGGACGGGATGGGGGTCGTGGGGCGCTGTCGGGTCCCGGCCGCCCCCCCGGACCGATCAGCTGGATGCGGCAGGGTCTGTGTTTGGGGGCGGCTCCCGGTGCCCCCCGGCTGCAGCGGGAGCTGCCCCAACTGGGAAGGGATTGTCGGGGTGTCTGTGCAGGGCCAGGAGTTGGACTGGATGATCCTTGCGGGTCCTTTCCACTCAAGACATTCCATGCTTCCACGATCTCCGGCGGCCACCAGCGCACCGTGGCGGAGAGCGCGAGGTGGCACCGGGGACTGGGAGCAAGGAGGGGAGCTGGCACTGCAGGGCTGGAGACGGGGAGCGCAGACATCCCATCACCTCCCTGGCACGACGGAGGTGCCGCTGGCAGCCCCCCATCCCGGACTGCCCCCGCCGCGCCCCGGTGCCAGGCCCGGTGCCTCGCCGTGTCCCGGGGATGTACGGCAATGCCATGTAAGGCAATGCCCGCGGATCCTCGCAGCCCGGCCGGTCCCGCACTGCCGGCCCGGCGGGCACGGACAGCCCGCTCCCAGCTGCCGGATTCCTGAGCGGTGCTGGGGGGTCTCTCGGCGCCCACAGCACGTCCTGCCCCGGCACGGAGCCCCAGCCGGGTCACTCGCTCAGGGACAGGTCTGGAGTAGAGACATAATGGAATAAATAAAAAAGCAACAGGCGGATTAAATGAATGAATAAATAAATGAATAAATAAATTTTGAAATTTAAATAACGCCAGGCTGCCTTTTCCCCCAGCTCCAGCCTCAGGCAGAGCCCCGAGCCAGCAGGGAGGGCGCTGGAACAGCTCGCCAGGGCAGCGGTCACGGCCCCGAGCCTGCCAGAGCTCCAGGAGGGTCTGGACAACGCTCCCAGGCACAGGGTGGGATTTGGGGGTGCCTGGGCACGGCCAGGAGCGGGACCGGGTGGTCCTGGTGGGTCCCTCCAGCTCAGGCCATTCCACGACTCCATTCCCATTCCAAGGGGGCAGTGTGGGACCGGGCTGGGAGCGGGGCCCGCAGCCCAGGACGGGCCCTTTCCCCACAGCCCGAGCCTCGCTCTGCCCACGGCCCGTCCCGTGAGGAGCCACCGACCCGGCACGGCCCTCGCCGGGGCCGGGGGGCCAGAGGGGAGCGGGACCGGCGGGACGAGCGGGACCGGCGGAGCCGGGGAGGGAAAATGGACCCGGCCGGGCCCGGCGGGGCGGTGGCGCCTCCTTGCGGCGGGCGCAGCTCGGTCACCTGACCCTCCCCGCGCGCCGCTATTGGTGGGCTCTCGCGGCGGGGCGGCCGGCGCGCGGTGCACCCTGGGCGTTGTAGTCCCGGGGCGCGGGAGCGGCGCTGGAACCCGCGGGGCGCGGACTGCGCGTCCCGGCGAGCCCCGCGCGGCCCCGCTGAGCCCCGCGCCGGGAGCCGAGCCGCGGGGCCGGGCCGGGCCGGGCCGGGCCGGGCGGACACGATGTCGCGACAGGGCGGGCGCGGCACCGAGAGCAAGAAAATGGTAACGGAGGGGCCCGGCGGGGCCGGGGCGGCGAGCGCGGGGCGCGGCCCGGGGCGGGGGGGCCCGGCAGCGATCGGCCGGCACCGGGCGCGCCCCTTCGTGGGGCCTTCGCACCCAAAACGCTTCCCCTCTCCAACCCCATTACCCGCTGAGACAGGAACTGTGAGATGGAGCCCAAAGCTGCAGGGCTCGGCTCGAACTCGGGGTCGAGTTAATTAGTTTGCAATGTAAAATCGGTAATAAAAAGTAAAATCTGGGTTATTTTTTTTTTCTGCCTCTCTGGCCGTGTGGAGGGGCTGGGTCGGGCTGAGCAGCCTCTCTGTGCCGTGGGGAATCCTCTTCCAGGGATTCAGCTCCTTAAATACAACGATTATTTACGGCCTTGGTGTTAATTCACTGGAATTCCGACACTTGTGTGTCCACAGAACAGTTACACGGTGTGGACACTGTGGACTGGTCTGCAGTGGGAAATAAACAATGGGAAAAGCTTTGGGCACTTTAATTCCGTCAGATGGGCTGAAAACGAAGAATTTCTGTACAAAAACAAATTAGAGGTTCGCCCTGTTTGGAGTTGCGTGAACAGCAGCGTCTCAGGCAGTGACTGTGCCCGGTTTGGGCGTGCCGGGGCTGACAGCAGCAGGTGACCCTCCGTGGGCTCACTCAGTGACAGACCCTGGGCTGGGGACAGCCGGATTCCCCCCTTCCATCCCCCTCCCCTCCACCTCTGTCTTTACTAAAACCACTGACACCCTCACAACCTGTTCTGCATGAATGTTGAAATTCTCTGCCAAGTGTCTGAGTCCAGCTGAGCCAAAGGAACTTCCACCTCGTCCTTCCACTGGTGTGGACTTGCCCAACCTTTAGTTTTCCAAGAGAAAAGCAGAATTTTAAGTAAAAAACCACAAAGAATGTGTCAATTCTTTAGAGCCAAAGTGGGGCAAAAGTTCCAAGGAGCCCGACTGGTTTTTTTCTTATCTGAAGCCTTTTGGTCGTTGCTGTTCCTCAGAAATGGCAATTCCAGAATCATGGAATGGTTTGGGTTGGATGGGACCTTAAAGACCGTTTACTTCCACCCCCTGCCATGGGCCAGGACACCTCCCACTATCCCAGGTTGTCCAAGGCCTGTCCAACCTGTCCTTGGACACTTCCAGGGATCCAGGGGCAGCCACAGCTTCTCTGGGCAACCTGTGCCAGGGCCTCCCCACCCTCACAGGGAAGGATTTCTTCCTAATCAAGGAACAAGACAAGGTGGAATTCCCTGTGTCCTCTACAAACCCAGTTTCTGTTTGTTTGGGGGCGATTCCTCTGTGTGTTTGTTGTGGCTTTGTGTGAACTTGTCGTGATCTGTGTTGTCACTTAACTCTGATCTTGTCTCTTTTCCCTCCCTGCCTGCTGCTGCTTTCATTCTCTAGTATTGGTATTTGCCATTCATTTCACCTTCTGCCTCTCTGCAGCTCATGGTAGGTGACAGATCCCAGATCAGCCCCTCTGATCCCCCTGCATGCCAAAACTGACAGCAGAAACCAGTGCTGGGGGTTGGTTTGTTCCCCAGAACACTTCCTTTTGCAGAGTTTTGTTCTGCAGCCTGTAATGACCTTGTTAATCACTGCTTTGGCTTGATGGCTCCCAAAAAATGCTCTTCGACATCATTTCAGGGTGAGGATCGAAGGTGGTGGCTGGGAGAGGAGAACTTTTCCCCTTTTCTGCAAATTTTCTGCAAATTTTCTGCAAGTCTGACAACTGTGCAAAGAAAACCTGAGTGACTTTGGTCCTGGACGTGCACAGCACTCGAGTGCTGAACTGGCCTGGCATCATGCCTGGGTTCATCCTCCCTGAGCCTCTGCTGGGTCTGAGGAGCTCATTTTAATCTGTGAAGCAAATTCTGTGCCCGGAGAACTTCTTAGGGACCAGATGAGTCTTTTTTCTTAGTACAGAGTGTTATAAATCCCTGGCTGGAGGAGCATTTTTGGCCTGTTGAAAGGACAGAGCTGGAGCCCACGGAGTGCTGCTTGTTTGAAACATGTCAGTGAAACACAGGCTTGAGGCAGATCTCAGCTCTAGGCCAGTGGCTGAGGTAAATTCAGGGCCCTGGCCATCCAGGAGCTGTTGGGCTCTTTCCCAGGATCCCAGAGTGGTTTGGGTTGGAAGGGACCCTAAAGCTCATCCGTAGGCAGGGACATCTTCCACTAGACCAGATTGCTCAGAGCCCCGTTCTGAGGAGGCTGAAGTTGTTGCCAGCACTGGGGCTGGGATCTCTCCTGATGAGGCACCAGGTTCCTCTGGGAGTGCAGCAGTGTGTGTCCCCCCCGTGTGCCGGGGGAGCCGGGCAGGTTCCGTGGGTGAGTCCCTGTTTCCGCGCAGAACTCGGAGCTGTTCACGCTGACCTACGGCGCCCTGGTCACCCAGCTCTGCAAGGACTACGAGAACGACGACGACGTCAACAAGCAGCTGGACAAGATGTGAGTGGAGCCAGGGCTGGGGGTGGATCTGCCCCGCTGGGGCCGTGCCGGGATCACGGCAGGCACATCCCGTGTGCTGCTCCGGGAGCAAAGTCCCGGCAGGCCGAAGGGACTTAACACTGACACTTTTCAGGTTCGATTTTTCTTCTCCGCCGTCTTCTTTTACAAATATTTGTTGCCTTTCTAAAGCTCTTGCTCTGGTCCCTTCCCAGGGGTTACAACATCGGGGTCCGGCTCATCGAGGACTTCCTGGCCCGCTCCAACGTCGGGAGGTGCCACGATTTCCGTGAGACTGCTGATGTTATTGCAAAGGTAAACGTCCAGGCACAGCCTTCTCAGGTTTTGGTGGGCTTTTGCTTGTGAGGATAGAATATTTACCACCCATGGGACTGTTCTGAGAGTCTGGCTGAGATTTTGGGGATGAAAAAGAGATTTAGCTCAGCTACTGCTGGCTGGTGGGAATTGGAAGAAAGGAGAGGTGTTTACAAAGCCCTTCAGTAATTCACAGAGGTAAAGCTGTACTGTTGCCTCACCTGTTCTTGTTCCTCCTCTGACACAACAGATTGCATTTAAGATGTACCTGGGCATCACTCCCAGCATCACCAACTGGAGCCCTGGGGGTGATGAGTTCTCCCTGATCCTGGAAAACAATCCCTTAGTGGACTTTGTGGAGCTCCCTGACAACCACTCAACCCTCATCTACTCCAACCTGCTCTGTGGAGTGCTGCGGGGTGCCCTGGAAATGGTGAGCCATGTCTCTCTTCCCGTGGGATGGGGGGATGGATAGCCAGGTGTCAGCAGATACTTTGATTCTAGTCCGTATTCATGACTTCTGGTTTTGCTTTGGACTTGAGGTGCGTTCCCAGGGAACTGGCTGGGACAACAGAACAGCTGTGTCTCAAATTCTGGAGTCTGTAGAGCCCTGTATGTCATGCCATGTCCTCAGGGTCCTTAAGCTGGTGCTCCAGGATCATTCAGTGCCTGGAGAAGCTGCTGTGCAAAGGCAGATCCCAGCTCCCCTCTGCTCTCCCCTCCCCCAGGTGCAGATGGCCGTGGATGTGAAGTTTGTGCAGGACACGCTGAAGGGCGACAGTGTCACAGAAATACGGATGAAGTTCATCAGGAGGATTGAAGACAACCTTCCAGCTGGGGAAGAGTGAACCACAGCCCCATCTCCCTGGGGACTGGAGGGACCAGCTGGGCTTGGCCATTAGCTTTCCTCACAGGTCCGCAGGGATCTCCCGCCCCTGCACACTCAGACTGACTCACTGACTGCTTCTGATGTTATTTTCTTCTGCTGTCACTTCCATCCTCTGTAGAAGACGATTTTCTGGTTGGTGTTTATTTCCCAGGTTCATTCTAAAGCTTTTTCATCAGGTGATGTGCTTTTCCTACTCCCCAGAGGCTTCCTATCCTCAGTTTCCAGTTGTGACCTGGGCTGTGTGAGAACAACTGCTCAGACTCCAGGAGAGCTCCAGTCTGTTCATGTCTGGATCGGTGCTGGATGTCCAGAATTGGAGACCAAGCAATGAGAGCCCCCATATTCCCTGCTGAACCCTGTCCTTCCTTAAATGAGGTGTTTAAAATCCATTGGGAGACAAGTGTGTAGTATTTCTGTAGACCAAACTGGCTTCCTGCACCTGATTCTGAGGTGACTGGTACGTGCAAGCTTGATCCAAAGGGCTGGCTTGGCAGAGCTGCTCAGTGCTGGCACTGGGTCAGGGGCTGCTCTGCTCAGGGGGCTGTGGCACCACACAGGATGGCAGATTTGGGAGTCCTGTGACCTTTCCAGTGTCCCTTCCCCAGCAACCTTACCACTCACCTCGGGAAGGGAGGATGTTAAACTGCAGTGGAGCAGCAGGAAATACTTTACATGGAGAAAGGCAAGAGTGGCTCGAATGGCATCGGTGATCCATGGTGGGAACCAACCTCAGGCTCAGGCCTGGGAGGTGTTAAAGGCATTTCAGACTCTCTTCTGCTGTTGGGGTGTGTAAACTGCATGGTGTGGAGGTGGTGCTGGGGTTTGTTCTCCCAGATGTTCAGATAACTGCAGAATTTCCCATGTTCCGTGACTGGCGACCTGCAGCACCTGCTGCTCTGTAAAATACACAAAGTAGTGTTAGATAACAAAAAGCAAGAGACTGGAAAATCAGCTCCCTCTGCCACCCAGAGCCAGAAAACAGACATTGGGCTCCCAAATCACTTTACATAGCATGAAGGCACAGCTCCACAGAAGTCACGGGGAGCTCCAGTACCTGTGTGGGTTGATGCCCGAGTGTGAGGTGAGAGGGAGTGACCTGCTGCTTCTGCCGCTCTTGTTTGGGTTCTCTGCATGAATGTTGGGTCACCTGGCACTGAATGACTCACTCTGTCCCTTTTTGGCCCAAATGAGTCCCTTTGGATGCCCTGTGAGATGTGAAGGGACAGTGAGTCGCTGTAAGAGCAGCCAGAGAACAACAGAGGCGTGGCGGTGGCTGGTGGGCGCTGAGGGCAGAGGTGCTCTACAGTCATGTTGCAGAGCTCAAAACCATCCCTTGTTTCTCATTGTTGACCATTCCACATCGCTTTAAAGGTGCATTTTAGAAGCAACTGCATTAAAAGAATCCCGGTGTCAACTCTTTGGTCTCCTCTTGCCTTTGCTCTGGTGGCGGGTGCTGGTGTGGAGCGGCAGCCAGGGCTGGTAGGGTGACAGCACTGATGGGGTGCCTGGGGCTGGCAGGGCAACAGCAGCACCACAGCAAGAATTCCTGGCTGCTGGCGCTCCTGGGAGCTGCTGCCTGGAGGAACCTGCCCGGTATTCCACACACGGAGGGCTGTGGCACTGGGGGCAGCAGACGCTCAGTGTGGCTGGTTTGGGGACTGGCCTTTCTCTGCTCCTGTGTGCTCAGTGGCCCGAGACAGCCGCTGCAGAGCTGTTTGTGGGCATTCCCAGTGGCCAGAAATCACCTCTGGAGGTGTCTGCTCCCCCTCCACCCCATGCCAGCTCAGTGCTGCTCCATAACTGGTATCGGCCACATGGTGCTGCTGCCGGGAGCATGGAGACAAGGAACAGCAACAAGGCTGCTCTCCAGGAGCGGGAGTTTGTGCCTCCCTTGCTTGTGTAAGTGCTCCCCAGGAGCCCTGCTCTGTGCCAGTGGCCATTCCCCACTCCAGGGGTCACCCTGCAGCTTCTCTCGGCCCTGGGCACTGAGCACCCCGGGGCTGTGCCCCGATATCTGCCAGCCCCAGGGACGGGGAATTGGCAGCTTTTGCAATGAAGTGGCTTTTCCCCTCTGGCTGGAGCTGGTGAGTGTCACATGTAGCCGGCCCTGCCAACAGCAGGAGCCAGGCCTGGCCAGCCAGGATGGCCCCAAACAGCCCCCAAACCCACCCAGCTCCTGAGACTGTCCCCCAGAGGGTCTGGGGGGAGTGAGGTCCCGTGTCCTTGGGAGTGGATCCCGGACTCTTGCTCCCAGCCCCCTGGGAATTGCAGTAATTTGCTGGGGCGACTGGGTCAAAACCAGCCCAGACCCTCTGGAAGAAGAAAAAGCAGAAATAGCATTAAGTAAATTAAAACTGTCTACTACTGAGCAGCTTGCTGCAGACAAGGGAGAATATGCAAAAAGCTCTGTTTGAAACCTACTAAATATTACCATGTGCTGTTTATAGGAAACAAATGGGGAAAGGCATCTGCATCAATAAACCCCAACGTGGCTGGGCTTGGACTGAAGCCTTTCCCCGGCTCTCGGTTATTGAATACCCGTTGCTTTCATGTGGTGCCAGCCCTGACCCCTGACACATACCACAGAGGGGAAAGTTGACTTGTGGGAATAATAGACATTCCTGGAGAGCGATTTAACCTGGCAGGGAAAGGGGCGACTTCCAGCCTCTCACTTCCCTGTTCAATATTGGAGATGACAACAGCAACAAGTCGAGGGGGGGACACGGGGTGGGAGTGGTGCTGGAGAGTGATGCTGCAGGATGTGAGGCTTTAAACCAGTTCATGTGCCCGGCATGGAGACAACCTGGCCAGTGCTGGACAACCTACTGCCAAACCCAGCCATGCTCCTCACTGCCTCGTGCCCACAGCACCCTCATCCCACCCTTGTGCCAGCATGGAGCAAGATGATCCCTTCTCCCCTCACTGCTGGCAAGCAAAGCTCCCAGCCCTGCTCCTGACTCCCCAACTGGGGCAGGTGACAGCCCTGGGCACCATCCCTTTGCAGACCCCACGGCCCAGTACCCACTGAAGGGGCAGGAATGGTGCCAGGAGGGGATCCTGGATGGGACAGGAGAATCTCTCCGGGAGGGAAGCGTTTCCGGGCTGGTGTCCTCACTGCCGGGGCAATTCCCACAGCTTTCAGCCAGATGTGCCTGGCCGGGGTGCCGGGCGCTCGCTGGGGCTGCGCAGAGGACGTTTCACCCATGAGGGCTCGCGCAGTGGGGAGGGGGTTTGTTGGCAGGGCTGGCACGGTGCCGGTTGCCCCGAGCAGCCAAGGTGTGGGCAGTGCTAGTGGGGACGGGCTGGCAAGAGCCCCAGCCCCTCAGGGGGCTCTGGCACCACCATATCCCTGAGCACCCACCACAACAGGATGCTCGGGGTGTATGTGCCATCCATCCCTCACAGGATTCCCAGCTCTGTCTGCCTGGCCCAGCCTCTCCCTGTGCTTGGCACCACCTCGTACTAAACCCATGAGAACATATTCTCTGCCTGATAAGGGTCCGGCATGTTTGGGTACCTGGATGCTTTTATAACCCTTCCCGGTCGCCTGGGCTGGCTGTGACACGTGTTTGGCTGCCCTGGAAGCCCAGGCAACTCACAAAAATCCTCCCTCAAGGCACGGCCGCGCTGCAAACCCCCTGCCCTGGCCCAAACGCAGTTTCCAAAGCCGGGAATGCCTCTGGCAGCAGCGCCGCGTCAGGGCAGCCCTTTGGCGATGCTCCTTGGCACCCGCCCTCCCGCAGCATCCCTTGCCAGGGCGAGGAAGGGGAGGAGGTGTCTGCAGTTCCTCCCCCGGGCCAGGGGACGCAGGAGCGGCCCCGGCAGCGCCGCTCGGAGCGGTGCCACATGCTGGTGGCGTTTGGTATTTGGGGTGACAGGAAGGAAGCTCCATTGTTCCTCTTTTATTGTTTTGTGTTTCCTAAGTGGGACCAGCACCCTCCTCCCACGCTCTGCCCGGCTGCGGAGCTGATCCAGCCCTGTGAAAGCCACGCCGGAGGCGGCTGCTGAGAGCTGGGCAAAGGGAAATGCAGGGAGAAACGTCCCTGCTTCCAGCACTGACTGGCACTGGCAGCATGTGGCTGGACCAAGGACACGGTTCATCTCCTGGTCAGGTTTGTGTTCCTATATGTGAACATTTAGGTGGCAGCAGTTCATGCCAGCTGGGATGGGAAGGGACAATCCTGGTGCGACAGTTGCAGGGAAGAAGAGTGACATCAGCCACTCCACCATTCCTGGCCCTGTGCCATGATTTTGGTGCTCTCTTGGTGCAGGATGGTCCAGACCCCTCACACCCAAACCCCAATAATTCAAACCACACCGGCTCCATTCCCTCTGGAAGCCACCCTCAGCTGCTGGCACAGCATGTGGCACAGGGACACAGTGCCCTGCTGGGCTGGGATCCACCCAAAACGGTGCCGGAGCATCCACAGGGGGGGTATGGCTCAGGCACCTGCTTTGCACCACAAACACCGAAGCCATGAGCTCTCTGTATCCCAGAAACCCTGGGGCAGCAGGGCAGTGCTATTACAGCTTTCCTGAATTTCCACAAAAAGTAAAAATTTCCAAGAAATAATGTCAATTTTCCCAGCTGCAGCCAGGACCCCAAGGACTCAGCAAGGTGGGTTTGCCTGGAGGCAGCTTGGGAAGCTGCTGGTGCTGAGCAGTCTTAGGCAACAATGAGAGCCAGGAACAGGCAGGAATTTTGATGAGAAATGTTTGTTTTCTTTTAAAATAGTTTTAATTGTGGCTTCCAAGGAAGGGAGCCTCTGGAACAATCCCTGTTTCCCTGAGCCTGTCACAAATGAGGGGTCTGGGATGCTTGAAGAATCACCAGCAAAAGCAGGTTTGATATGACTCTGTCACTCTACTGCTTACAGTGTAAATAAAGCACACCAAGGAAAACTGGATTAAAAGCAATCTCCAACGATTTAGGTGGAAATGGGGACAAAAAAATGAAAGGAGGGAAAAGTTAGGGATGCAAAGGGGTAAGGGAGAGCTGAGTCACCAGGTGCAGAGAGGATCCCCTGGCTAAATTTAGCCTCAGACTGGATCAGTGGTTTCAGTCTAAAGGATTTACCAACACTTAATCATGACAATATCTCATTAACACAGCAATAGCAGCCCTTGGTCAATTGACTAACTTAACTCTGACAAAATGATTCAAATGTCATTTTCTATAACCATAACTGCAATTTAATTACAAATGCAAAGAGGCAACACTCATAATGCACACGCACATGGACATAAGGGAGGAACAGACCTGTGAGAAATTTGAGTTCAGTGAAATACTCACATTGATGCATCTTCTCAGTGGTGAAGGGTTGAGCCTTGAGCAGTTGGGGTATCAGCCCAGGCTCTGTCGTTTTTGGTCCTCCAGGTATCACAAACAGGAGATTCATCCCACTCTGGAGCTGATGCTGGCATGTGCAGCCCAGAAGAGCTCAAAAGGGTCCCACTCAGGACCACTGGTTACAGGGTCATGAGACGACTGACTTCAGTCACAAGTGAATTTCCATCCTGGCCACAATTCCAGTTGGTAGCTACGGGAGTTTTCCTCAAAAAAAACAGTAACAAAAATATGATTCCACTCGGGCTTTTGTTCAGGCAGAAAAATGAAGACTGGAGGCTGTTTGTGAGAAAACAGGAGCTCGTGAGAGACCAGGAGTTCTAGGACCAGAGAGGGTCTCATAAGCTCAAGGGGAGCCACCTGCCCAGATCCATTAATTAAGGTGGAGGCCTAACGAGCACTCCTGAGCCCATAGTGCACCTGAGGGGGGATGGATGCACCACAGAGCCACAGCAAGGGGTCAGCAGGGCACCTCACCCGCCTGGCACCCCAGTGAGGGGCTGCTCTGCTGCATCTGGGCTGCCCTGTGCTCACCAAGGTGCCCAGTCCCTGTACAGCTGCCTCAAAGCTGCTCTGTTACAAACAGATGGGTCTGGGGGTTATTTCTAAAGCCCCCATGCCTGCTCTGCCACTACACAGATGGTCCCAACCGGGGGCTGCTCTGGAGCCCCTCAAAACACAGCGCATCCCTGATGCCACCTTATCCCCATCCCATCCCAGCCCGTATCCCATCCCACACCCGCCGTGGTGAGCAGCTCACCACAAGCAGGACTGAACCAGACGCCTGGATGACCAGGGACTGCAGCAGTCAAGGCTTCCAAGCTGTTTAGTTAATAGAGAGAGGAGAAAAGAGTTTGAAAATTTAAAAACAGTCCCCTCCCTGAATGAAGAGAAGGCCCAGACGTTGCTCACAGCCCCAGGATCCCGTTGGCTTCTCCCTGCCCATCACACACAGACACAGGAGCTGACTCGGGGGAAAGTGCTCGCCAGAACAATGTCTCTTCTTCCAGCAAAAAAATCCTGATTTTATTTTAATTAGTGCTAGTGCTGACATCCAAGAGCTCAGGGAGAAGTTGCCGGGCACAGGGCCAGCTCTGCCCAGGGCTGTGGCTCTGTGTCCCTGTCCCATGGTGGGCACGGAGCCCCCCACAGCTGCCCGCGTGCCCCGGCTGGAGCCACTGTCTGCCCGGGGCTGGGACCAGCACTGTGGCCTCTTGCCCAAGCTCCTGCTGGGGCTGTCACTGCTCCCCAGGCCCTGGAGCAATGAGCCATTGCTGGGAAGGCGCTTGAGCAAGATGCCACTGCGGAGCTGGAGGGTGTCCCCTGCGGAGGGGAGAAATCCAGCGGCTTCCTCGAGCATGGAACACCGAAACGACCCGGTGGGACCTCTGCTTGCCCGGTGCCGGGGAGCCTTAAGAGGGCAAACAGGAGATGGGGCTGCCCTGGGCTCCTGCAACCCCCCACCTCCTGCATCCCTCAGTGCCACTCCTGCATCCCCTGAGCATCCTCTCATCCCAGGCTCCAGCATCCCCCAGGCTCCCCCAGCCCGGCTGGGCATGGCACGGGGTGCTGTGCTGGGGGTGCCACCGGGCAGGAGCTGGGGAGCAGAGCGTTAACCGGGCCAGCGGGGCCGGGGAGCAGAGCCCGAGGAATGAGGAAGCCGGAGCGGGTACCGGAGTGGAAAGGGCTTGGCACAGGCTGTGGAAAATGGAGGCCTAGAGAAATGTGACAGCAGGCTGGCCTGGCCGGCAGTACCACACAGGCGTAGTTAAGCCTTCAAGCCTGCCATTGTTCTCCCCTAATTATTCCCACTCCCTGAGTATTACACCCCATAATTCAGGAAAGCTGAGTAATGGAAGAAACAACAGCAATTTTAATCTCTCAGTACCGGTGGTCTCCACCAAAAAAATGCTTTCAAGAGCTCTGCGGTTGCGACTTCCTCGGTTTGGTGGGCAGTGCAGGGGAGGGGGAGCACGGCCACCGGCCCGTGGGTGCTTGGCCGACACCAGGGGTGAGGAGGTGGGAGGGGACAGCACCAGGACCTCTCTCCAGGTGATGGGAGAGGAGCAGGAGGAACATGCTGCATGCTGGGAGTATCCCCGCCAGGGATGAGTGGTGGGTCAAAATGAGCCTCTGACTGATGTAGCATCACCTGCCCATCAGATCTTGGGGAGCAGGAAGGGAAGGACAGGCAGCAGTGCCTGCAGTGGGGCCAGAAAACGTGCACTGAGCTGGGACTAGGCATTCCTTGGCAGCACCATGAGGCCAGGGCATCTTCCAGACGCCCTGGAACTCATCCTTCCATCCAACCTTTCCTCCCCGCCTCCATCCATCCATCCATCCATCCATCCATCCATCCATCCATCCATCCATCCATCCATCCATCCATCCATCCATCCCTCCTCAGCTCCCCAACCTGCAGTAAAAGTACCAAAACAAGCCCAGGTCTGTCCTGCCCCTGCTTGCTGCAGGCACAGCACTCCCCTGGTGTAAACTACACAACCATCTTCCCTCCCACTGGAAGTTTTGGCAGCAGCAGTGGCCAGGCCAAACAAGCAGTGAAGTCCCAGAGCCAGGCAGGAGCTGCAGGGCTGAGGAGCCTGTCACAGCCACGCAGTGATCCTGCCAGAGCCCGGGGGCCGGGGCCAGGGGCTTTGAGCCACAGTTCAGCGTCCCTTCTCAGCAGCTGCTCTGAGGTTTGGCTGCAGGATGCTCAGCTCCCTGTTCCACTGGTGGACGTCACATCCCTCACTCCAGGTACAGCCCTCTGCCATCCTGGGAGCCATGTGACAAGCCACCAGCCCTGGGGGACAGGTCACCCTGCAGCCACCACGAAGTTTAACCCCGATGACACACAGCTCAAGCTGCCACGTCCTCGAGAGCCGCCCTTGGCCACGTCCCCGTGCCCCTCGGCCCCCGAGGTCCCTGAGCAGGGCAGGCCAGGGGGGCCGGGGTGGCCCGAGGGTGACGGTGGCGGCGGGCGCTGCCTCTGTGTGGTCTGAGCCATCTGGATGCACTTACAGCAAATGCTGCAGCAACTGCGGGAAGATCAAAACTCTCCAGGCCAACCTTGATTCCCGGTGCATTTTTGGCATTTTTGAGGACTCCAGTCTATAACCTGACAGCAGGGAGGGGTGCTGCCTGCACAGCCCCAGAGCCCTCGGCACGGCAGGCTCCAGGAGCGATGGCCAGGCTTGCTCACTGCAAGGACCTGGGAGCCTGGAATGACCCCAAGGAAACGCTGTTGAGCCCTTTGTTCCTCAGAGCTGGCACTGCTTCTGCTGGAGGGTCAAATCCCTGAGCAGGGCTCTGCTGAGACCCTACTGCACCCCAGGGCTCCCACTCACAGCAACTGGGGGGGACTTGCCAAGTGTCCCCATCCCTGGGGCCAGGGGAGATGCCAAGAAACAACTGACACCCACCCCTGGCCTTGGGAATGACACGGTCCTATCCAGCTGCACCTCACTCCTGTGGCTTCCCATCTCCTTTGAAGCTCAGATGGGAAAAATTGTCCCAGCACTCAATGTGGGCATAAAGGTGTCCTTGTGGTGGGGCAATGGAGAGGGCACAGGGGAGGAAGAGGGGCACAGAGGTGTTGGAGGGGGCACAGGGGAGACAGCTCCCACTCCCACAGCAGTCCTGCCCATGCTGACTGACTGGTTCAGTCATTAGCAGGAGTGGGGCCGTTTGGCTTTTCCCTTCTCCACCTGGAAAGGGGCCACTTACTGTTTTACAACTAAAATAACAAATTATTTCATAGAGGCTGGAGCTGCCGGGAGCTCTCGGGCCGAGCACAGTGTGGTGCCGGGGCAGGCACAGCCCCCTGAGCCCCCTCCCAGTGCCTGCCCCAGTGCTGCCCATACCCTGCCCACGTGGAGCACAGGCAGGGACAGCTGGTTGTTGTGGGGTGACCCAGGATGGAATCTGCATCCTGCAACCCTGCCCAGCAATGCCACGTCCCAAGCACTCGGCTTCCTCTGGGAAAGGGATGCCAAGCTGTGCCCCAGCTTCCTCTCCTGGGGAAGGCACTGGGAACCAGCCCTGTTCCCTGCTCCCTGCCCTGCACTGGGAACCAGCCCTGTTCCCTGCTCCCTGCCCTCCGGAGCTGCTCATGCACTGTCTGGCCTCGCAGGTGGATCTTGGGGTGCCACAGGATGCAGCACCCACTGAGCAGGGTCCCCCATGCCCCCTCCTCAGGGTGACCTGCTGACAGCCCCAACAATAGCACAGCTGATAAAACCCTAAAGCCACATGTGCCCTTCCCTGTCCATCCTCGCTCTGGCCCCAAGTGCCAGCCTGGTGCTGGGGCTGGATGGGGGCTGGGGGAGCCAAGCCAGGGGTGTCAGGAGCTTGGAGCCCACCAGGACCTGGACTGGAGCCTCTTCTCCACCAGCCTGACCTCCTCAGAGAATGACCCTCATAAAACGAAGCAGCAGCTGTTTGGTGGATAATGAACCATTACTTTTTTTCCTGTTTTACAACTAGTTTACTGCATAAACGTTTCAGCAGCTCAGCAGAGCACTGGAGCAGCAAACTTCCTTCATGTGCTCTGGGCAGCTCCTGGATGGGTTCAGGACCCTGCTTTCATCCCATGGGATGGATCCCTGGCACTCATGGGAGCACCCGCACCAGTCATTGGTGCAGGAATGGCACAGGGAGGAAGGAAGGATGCAAACTGGGAAGGTGACAGCAGTTGGGTGACTGTGCTCCTGATGGCTTCTGTCCTAAGCCACCCCCACCCAGGGACAGCTGGATGTTGTGGGGTGACCCTGGCTCTGGGCTGGAGAGGTCCCCAGGACCCAGGGAGTCCATTCACCCTCCAATCCAGGGGTAGATTTACTACCTCGTAGCCAGGGGTGTTTATGGTGGGCTGGAATGCGCGTCCCCAGCACGTGATGAATTTACAACGTGCCAACGAGTGGATTTATTCCTACCCCACTGTCAGTGAATTAATCACAGCAGCCACAGGAAAGCTGGAGGTGCAGGTGGGGAGAGGTGCCCAGAGAGGGGGGTGACAGGGGCACGTGGGGCATGGGGGCATCACAGGGACATCCTGGCTCCAGGCTGTGTTGGGCCACGATGAGCTCCAGGGCTGCTGTGTCCCCTCCTGCACTCCTGGGAAGGGCTGGGAGCCTCCAGGGCTGCCCTGGGGAAAGGTTTATCCTTCAGCTCCCAATTCCACATGCCATTTCCAGACAGAGGTCCGGGGGCCACCATCTCCCACCTGGGCTGGTGCTCTGCAGACAAGGGAGCCCTGGAAACCATAGGTGAGTGCAGTTTTTCCATGCATATGTATATAGGAGCAGAGTCAGCTGCCAAAGTAAATACAACCCTTCCCTTTCCAAAAATGTCCTCCAGGAATTGTAAAGGATCCTGGAGCAAGAATTCTGTCTCAGATCCTTTTTGCTTTCTATTGGGGGAAGTGTATAAACCCGCTTCGATTCAGCCCAAGCAAAGGCAACGTGCTGAGAGTGTTTTTTATGACATGCACCAAAGGTGCTGGGAGCTGGAGCCACGGCCATGTGTACCCCGGGCAGGGCTCACGCAGGAAAACAATCCCAGTAAAGAGCTTTACAGCCACCGAGGAATGTGGAACCTCCACCAGCCCGGCCGAGGCTTGCAAAGCTAATTGCTTTGGGATTTGCTCTTTGGGGGGGTCGAGTCTCCATGGTTGCTGCCTCAGAGGGTCCCAGCTGCCCTTGCGGTTCATTAGGATGCTGAGCGGGGAACTGGAGATGCTTTTAGGAGGCTGCAGTGGTTGTGGGGTAAGGGAAGGAGCCCTGTGGTTCCCAGCTGCAGCCCGGCCTTCTCCCGTTACAGCCGGGGACCCTTCCTGCCCCGGCGGGGTCCCTGCTCGCAGCCGGCAGTGGCGGCGCTGGCCCCAGGACTGCTGAACCAGGAGCTGTCCCTGACTCCAGCAGGACCATTCCCTTCTATCTGACCCACTGGGACCCACCCCAGGCTGAACCCCCAAGGAGAACCCCAGGGATGCTTTTTCAGGCTGATGCATCCTCGTGTGTCCCAGGGCGAAGGCTGCGGTGGCCGATCGGACGCGGTGCTGTGCCCGCAGCCCGTCCCCCCAGGCCCCGGCTGCCCACGTGTTTTCTTAACTGATCTTTTCTTGCTCATTTAAGTGACTTTAGAAAATGGGATTTTGGCTCTTAAATCGTTCAGGGGCTTTTGAAAATTTGACTCTAAATACTTTCCGAAGTGCATTTGTATGAAGTAATTCTCTCCAACCTCCCACAGTGGTAGTCAGATTGCATTTAATCCATCACTGAATGTTCCCGAAGGCTGGGATCTGGCACCGCGCTCCACACGGAGCCGTGGCTCACCCGGCACCACTGCTCCCTGCCCGGTGTCCTCCTGCCCAGCACTCCTCTCACCTGAGTGTCACTGCCAGCAAAGCCAGGGCGATGTCCCCAGGCCCCTTGTCCCTGCCCTTGGCACACCATTCCAGCACCCTGACTGGGCACAACAGTGCACCCTGGCTCTGCCCAGCTCTACCAGCCCAGGCCCTCACCCCCTCCCACCCCCAAGGCACATTTTCCCACAGAGCACCAAGGGCTGGTTTTCCGAGCACAATTATCCATCTTGTGGAAACATGGAAACGATATTCCAATGCACGGGGCTGATTCGATTACGTCCGTGACCCACTGAAATTAAGTTAAGGCATTTTTCAGCCCTAGATTGAATTATGTCTCCTCCCTCTCTTGTTCCTCCTGTGCTGAGCCGAGGGATGGCTGGGATGGGGATTTGGTGGGGGCAGCAAGCCCGGGACCCCACGAGCAGCCCTGAGGTGCAGCAGTGCCCGGTGCTGCTGTGGCACCGGGGCTGTTACTGGTTCACGTGTGGCCCTGGCAGGGCCAGCACGATGCTGGGGACACCACGGAGCCCTGGCACGGCAGCGGGTGCAGGGCTGCCAGGGGATAGAGGCAGTGGAGCTGCTAAATCCCGCACTAAGTCTGGCTTCCCTCTCCTGCTGGGAAGGAGAGCCCTCGGCAGTGGCTCGGCACAGTGCTGAGAGGTATCAGTTGTTTAGCTCAAATAAGTACATTTTAAGTAGAATGAGTTACATGGTTATGACACTGGGTGAGTTGGGATGTTGTTTGCTTTCCTCACTCAGCATGAGGAGCTGGGTTTGCTGCAGCCTTGGGCCGTGATCTGTGACCTCACACCTGGACATGTTTTGGGCTGGAACAGAGTGGATTTCACAGTAATTTTCCCAGGAGCTGGTGCAGTGCTGGGTTATGCCTTTAGTATGAGAGTTGTGTTGATAAGACACGGATGGGTTGGGTATTGCTCAGTAACATTCATCCAAACCCTACACTTTTTCAGTTGCCTGTGCTCTGCCAGTGAGCAGGTGCACCAGCACCCAAAACAGAGTATCAGGAGACCGAAACTATGAGCAGAAACTGCAACTCCACAAGATGAAAGCAAGTGACTGGCCGGCAGGAAAGGGAGAAAGAACCTGATGATGGGTTAGAAGACCCCAGCCCAAAAATGACCATTGCTGGGCAGTGGGAAGGAGCTGGTGTGGCCAGTGTGGCAGGTCGAGATGGCATGGCCAAGGTGGCGTGGCCAGGTGACAGGGCTGCAGCCGGTGAAGGGACAGGCCTGCGGAGCAGGGAGGCAGCGCGGGAGCGATGACAGGCAGGACAGGCCAGCACGGAGCGGGGCTGCAGCCCATGGTTTGCTCTGTGGGACAGAGAATGACTGTGCTGGTGAATGAGTCTGTGAGCAGAGGAAATGCTTTGCCAGTGAGAGCTCTGGTTAAACAAGGCTTGTCCACTTCTGCAGGAACCACTATGCCAGTGGAGGCCCCTCCATGCTCTGCCCAGTTCCCGGGGGCTGCAGGTGGGACAAGGACATGGGAAAGAGAGCTGGCACTGCTGGGACATGGTGGTTGCAGGGCTGAGACGGTGGCAGAGCAGTTGCTGCCAGCAGCCATCCCCTGGGACTGCAGTACCCGAGCAGGAGGTGCCCCGTGCCGTGGTTCGGCCTTGGGGCTGCTCTGAGCTTCTCACCGTCTGCGGTAGGGACCATCTGCAGGTGGACCCCCAGCCCCTCCTGCCTGGGGCACGCAGGGGACCCCAGCCCCGTCCGCCCGCGCGGGGCACAGCACATCAGCATTCCTGGGAGCAGGGTCCGGCTGCTCGCCGGGGGAAGGCATTGAGGGGGGATTAGCCGTCTGATGCCCCCCTTGCTCAGGCGCTTAATACAGAAAACAAACACTCTTGTGCACCCAGCGGCTTCCATCCCGACGGGCTTTCTCCGTGCCCGTTGCCTGAGCAACCCTAATCTGCCTGCCGGGGCACACCGGGGCCCCGCACCCCCGGCCCGTGCACCCCGGCGGCTGCGGCAGCGCCGGCGCTGTCCCGGCTGTGCCTGGCACGCGGCTGCCAGCGGGACACCGCGGCTCCTCCGCCTCGGGAACGGGCAGCGCACGGTGGGTGGGCAAGGCGTGAGGTGGGGGCTGCGGGCACCCCACTGCCCCGGCATCGGGGCATTTCTGTGCCGGTGTGTGATTTGAAGCTGTGCCGAGTCACGAGGCAGCAGGACCCGGCTGCATTGGCACCACATTTCCCAACCTTTCTGCCCAGGGCAACAGGATTTTCGGAGTGGTGAAGTGCCCCCACCACAGAAAAGGGGGGCACCTCCTGCTGTGGCCCTGTGCCCACGAAGGGACTGGGCAGTGGGTTTGTGGGAGCATGGGGGTAACACTGCTCCAGCCCTGGGCTGCCAAACGGGACGAGGAGGGAAAAAAGGGTTGTACTCCACTGCGCCCCATCCCAAGGGCCGGCAGCACTTAGTCCTGAGGACTCATTTCCCACCCTGTGGCTGGTATTGGTGGTATCAGCATCCCCAGGGCGCTGGGCATCCCTGCACGGGGAGGCGACAGCACGCTCGGGGGGGCCGTGCCCGGGTCCCCTGTCCCGCGTGGGGTGGCGAGGAGGGGCCGGGGGGCGGGGGCCGGGGCAGCGCTCTCGGGGATGTGCGGTGCGCGCAGCCTCCTTCCCGGGCCGGAGCAACGAGCAGCGCGGCCGGGCTGGGACCGCCGGCGGGAGCGAGGAAAAGAGAGGGACAAGAGGGAAAAGAAAGCTATCACAGAAGCCAGTCCGGCGCGGCCCCGCACTGCACCCCCCGCCCCATTCCGTATTCCCCCGCTCCGCATCCCCCCGTCCCGCTCCGCATCCCCCGCACCCCCCGCGCCCCCGGCCCCGCTCCGCCCTCCCGCCCGCTCCGCTCCGCCCCGCGGGGTGCCCGGCCCGGCCCGGCCCGGCCCGCCGCTCCCGCCCGCGGCCGCCCGTGCCCGCTGCTCCGCTCCGCTCCGCCGCGACGAGGGTCAGGTAAGGGTCCGCTCCGCTGCGCCGGGATGGGGTCCGGGCTCCGCCGCTCCTGCTCCCCTGAGTGTCCCGCGGGTCGCCCCGGGCTCGGGCGGGAGTTGATCCCGTGGATTTCCCAGTCACGAGTCCCGCGGTTCTGGTGCCTTTCCACCGAGGAACACCACCGGACGCTTCAGCCATCCCTCCCCGCACAGGTCTGAGCCCGCTTTCCTCTACTTTTCCCTTTCTCATCCTTTCTCCCTCCTTTGATCCACCTCAGTCGGGTCCCTTTCTCAGGGAATCCTCCCCGGAGCCTCTGTCGTCTCCCAAAGACCAGCCTTTTCTGCTGTTAGGAAATATGTTTGTGAGAGCAAAAGTGTTTTGGGGAAAGTGTTGTGACCTCTGGGACAGCCGCTGCTGGCACTCACTGCCCTGGCCCTTCCCGGAGCTTGTCCCCTCCTGCAGCTGCCAACATCTGCACCCAACGGGTCCCGGCACCATTCCCAGGTAGTGGCCTTCCACAAACACCTTGAGAAATACAAGGTGTTTATTTTATTTAGCTTTTTTTAAGAGTGTTGCTGTTAATTGGCTCCTGAGCTACCAGGTTCCCCAGCTTTGAACACTCCCGATAAGCCAGGAAAGATCCCCCCTGTACAGTAGCCTCAGGCCAGGCAATAACCTACCGGAGATATTTCTCATCTATGGGCAGCTTTGCTATAAGGAACATGTTTAATAAATCATAAGGCCGGTGAATTCCTGGGATTTTTATTGCTTCTGTAAAAATGCAGTTTTGATCCATCTGCGAGGGACACTGGGAAACAAAGCGGCTCCTTTCAGAGCCGGATCCTACGAATTTAGGACACAGAGCTGGCAGTGGGGCTGGTGGCTGTGAGCCCCTGGGGCAGGGGCAGTGCTGTGGTGGTGAATGAGGGCTCCAAGGGCTGTCCTGCCCCTGATCTTCGAGGGACCAACATAACCAGGGTGCCTGAAACCCTGTCTTGGCTTCCCTCACGCCACCGGGCTGTGGACACGGCCGCGTGCGCGGAGCCGAGGCAGCGATGCCAGGGGAAACATCACAGCTGGAAACGCAGCAAGGCTGCGCCAGCCTTCCAGTTACATTTTTCCTTCTTGCCCTGTTGCCCAAGGGGAAAAGAAGCAGCAAAACCCAAACTGCTAAAAAACGGGAGAGATTCTTGCAGGAAGGATCGCCTGGTTTCCATCAGCCCAGCTGACTCGATCCCCCAGCAGTGGGGAGGCGGATTGTCCCAGCGAGTCTGGGCAGAGGAATGGCAGTAAAGAGATTTTCTTTGCCTGTTCCACTGTGTGAAAACTGGGGTTTAGGAGTGGGAGCAGAGCCGAAATGCGAACGGCACACGGAGAACCTGGGAGCTGTCAGGAATTCGTCGGGATTTTGGAAACCGCGAGTGCCGTGGCCGAGGAGTTGGTTGTGGGTTGAAGTGGGTGGTGGAGGGTGCTGGGCTCTGCCCCACTGCACTGGGCCAAACCCAGAGGCTGGGCTGCCCTTGGCTGCAGAGGCAGCGGTTTGGGGATGGGGATTTGTCCCGTCTCCTGCCATGCCTTTGTTTTAGGCTGTGCGGCCACAGAGGCGGGGAGGGAGCGTTTCTTTGTACAGGGAAGCATTTAAATTCTTTACAGTGATTCATATATTCCATTCATATGAAACACAGTCCTGCAGAGTGTGAATGGGGACTGCGGGGGGATTTTTTTAAGGCAATAAGCCCTAGAAGTGTCAAAAGTTACTCACACCTTGGTGAAATCAAGGATATTTCTGTCCGTGGCTCTTGGCAGGGGCTCAGCACGGCTCGCCTTGCGTCGGGTTTTCGGTTTCCCACTTGGATACAGAGCGGGGGGAACATGGGGGCAGCACTCCCGTTGCCCCTGCCCAGCTTTGGAATGTTTCTCAGGGCCAGAGGGGCCCAGCACAGGCTGTGCCCAGGGGCTGTGGGTCGTGGGGCAGCTCCTGTGCTCAGCCCCACCAGGGCTCGAACCCCCGTGGGTCACACGCCCAGAAAGCCCCGGGGCTGGTGAGCAGCTGCCCCTCCCTGAGCCCATGGCTGGGTGAGGTGCTGCCCCTCAAGTGATGGTCACCAAGGCTGTGACCAAAGCTCCAAATCAGCTGTCCCCGTGGGGGCAGAGTCTGCCCTGTTTGCCTTCATCACGAGGGACAGGAACAGCCCAACAAGGGGACAGGCCTCTCCTGGGCATTTTCACAGCGTGTTGGGACCTTGGCAAGGGGCTCCAGGGTTCAGGCATGACCTTGGGGGCACAGACCTGCTCTGGGGGGCTGCCAAGTCCCCATTTGGGTGCACTGGTTTGGGGTGAATCAAGCTGAGTGGCTGGGGGCCAAGAGATGTGGGGGCATCACCCCAATGCCACGATGTGCCCCAAGTGTGGGGCTGGAGCCCACCGGGGGCTCTCCCCCCCACCAGCTGCTCCGGGATGCTTTGGGCTGCTGTAAATCCTCTCTGAAGGAACTGGGAAGACAGTTTTATGGCTGCTGGGGAGGCAGATTAGCAGGGTGTTGTTTTCCGTGCTGATCCATCACGGGATGCCGGCGCTGTGTGGTGCATCTAAGCTCTCGGCTGCTGGCGGGTGGTGCAGCCTCTCCCGGGAAGGTGGAGATGAAACCGCCCGGTTTTAATGTCTGTCTGCTCTCGGGATCTGTGATGTGAGGGACAAAACTGCCTCCATGGCTGCCCCATGGCTGGGCAGCAGCCAGGCTCCTCATGCCAGGCAACAGCAGATCAAGGGCGTTTGGGCAATGGCACCTGTAAAAGGCATTAACCCGGCGGGGAGGGTGTGGGGGCTGGTCCCATCCCATCCCATCCCATCCCATCCCATCCCATCCCCACACACCCCTGTCATTCTCTCCTATTTCAGCTTGTCTGCAGCCCAGGAAGGAGCAGCGTTTCCATTCCCCTGCACTGAACAAAATGTCTGTAACAATAAAATCTCATAGTGCAGGAAGGGGAGGGATAAAAAGACACCAAACTGGATTTGTTTTCCCCTAGTTTCTCACTCCCAGCCCTTTTCCTGTGGGAGAGGGTGCAGGCCATTGACTCTATTGGGGCAGTGCTGGGCTCTGAGCCTCCCCACTCCCCCATAGGCTCCATTACTGGCTAATTAGAGAGGGTAATTAACTGCCTTAGCAAAGGTGGTAGGGGGCATTGACTCATGGCCACTCCCTCCTTTGCACTCAGAGATTCCCTGCACTGGACATTTGGGGAGCAGGGCTGGGTGCTGCTGGAACCTGGCTGTGTCCTGCAGCAGTCTCAGGGTGGCTGGTGAGTTGGGATGATGCTCCACACTGTTGACTCCCCGGCTCTCCCCTCCTGCCCAGGGCTCAGCTGCTCGTTGCTTCCCTGCGTTGGCGATTTGGACGCCGTCACAGACATAATAAACCTCTTTTCCTTTTCCCCTTGTCACCGGAGCCGCTCCTGAGTCACATCCCTGGCTGCCTGGCTCTTCCCCAGGGCTGTCTGCTCTGGCTGCATAACCCTGTGCATCGGCTGCGAACTTCAAAGCGATGGGATCCATCCCGGCCGGGAAGGGCTGGAGGGATGGCAGCGCTCCGGGAAACATCTGCACAGGGCCAGGGGGGAGCAGGGCCTGGTGGGGCTGGCAGGATGGGAGGCTCTGCTCCCCAAAGCCTGGCTCACCTCTGGGCATCACTCAGCTGCTCCCAATGAGCTGCAGGAGCCAGACCCTTCACCAAATCCACCTTGTGCCCTTTACCCCCAGGTCCTCATGGGAGCATCCTGCCAGGGACTCTGCAGCTCCCACTGGCTGCTGCCTCCCTGCAGCACTCTTGAGCTGGGCTGGGGGCTGCAGGCTGCAGATGGATGCTACCACGATTAAAAAGGAGCCAAAGGTGGCATTGTGAGGGTGTCTGTTGTCCCCTCAGCCGGTGGCCCCTGGACCTGGTGTCAGCCGAGTTCATGGAGCAAAGCTCCAGCTCGCAGGAGCAACTGCAGCCAAAATCTGCAGAGCAGCCGGGTCCGGTCTCCGCGACCTTCCCTGGGGCTGAGCCCGTCCCGCTGGCCCATCTGGAGATGTTTGTCCTCAGAGGCTCTTCCAGGCACTTCTGTCCCGGACAGGGCTTGGCAGGGAGCAGTCAGAGAGGAGGACAATGACCTCGATGTCCACCTGCTGTGGGTGCAGCGGTCGATGCAAGGCCTTGCCCAGCTTGGCTATTCTGAACCCAAAACCTGAGTCTCTATTTCTTGCAGTGCTCCCAGCCCAAGCTCTGCCTTCCCTGGGCAGGATGGGCCACAAGAATTGCCCCAAACCAGCAGATTTCTGCAAACCTGCTGCACACTCGAGCAGCCCAGTGATGCTGGACCTCTGGGACCTCACAGTGCTCCTGTGCCTGCCCCGCAGAGCTCTGGCCATCGCTGAGAGCCTCTTTATTGTTCTGGCGGAGGGTTTTGTTTCACTGCTGCCTTCCAAGTTCCCAGGGATCTAAATTCTAAAGCAGGGTCTTGTAAAGAGCCCGTCCAGATGGGTGAGATGATATTGCTGTATCAGATGAGATCTATCCCTGTCTTTATCCACAGACAATGCAGCAGTGGGAGCAAACAAGGATAGAGCTTTTCTTCAGAGGCACATTAGCCAAATAAGAGCCTTTGCTTTGTTTTGGGCTGAAACCCAAGACTTCGAGGCCAGACCACCTCGGGGAGCTGCCCCCATCCCCACAGCCACACGAGGATTTGCCCCTTTCCCTGACGTGTTCAGGCAGGGCAGGGCAGGGCAGTGGGTGTCTCATTGCCGGGGTGTTCCCTGTCCTCCCCCACTGTCTGACCTGTGTCTGTGCCCCTGGGCTGGGAAGGTCTCAGTGTTGCCACAGGGACTGGGCAGCACTCGAGCCTCTTCTTCCCTCGGACACCACAAAGGTGGAAGATGCTTTGGTTGTGCCCCATAATTACAGGAGAGCTGAACCCACAGAGAACAAGTCAGGGCTGTCCGGAGCTGCCGACGCCACTCTGTGCACTCACTTGTGGTGATGCTCAAGCCCTGCGGCCAATTCACCTGCTTTCAGATTTCATTACAAGACCCAAAATTCAGCCCAGGTTTGTTTTAAGAAGTTACCAGAGGCTGAGAGAGCCTGGGACTGATTTATGGCTTCCCATCAAAATCATGTGGTTTCACCACAAAACTTGGAAGCTCTGGCTGCATTTTTTCCTTTGGAGATTTTGGCCTCACTCCAGAGGCGAGAGTGTGAATCCAGGGTGTGCATCAGGGCTGGAGCCTTCGGGTGCTGTGAGTGAAATGGAGGAGATATGGATCACCACAAGAATATTTAATGTCAGGACAACACAGCCATGGTTTTCAGGGAAGCACCGATAAGGTGGCAGGAGGCTTGGCATGGAGTGGAGCTGCAGCAGGTCCTTTGCTCTCATTGTAGCTTTCATTTCAACACTCACCACTTATCACCCTCATATCCTGCTCCATGTCAGTGGCTGGAGCAGTTTCCCCCCGTGCTGTTGTGCCCAGGCAGGCTGGGAAGTCCCACTGCCCTCCCCTCTCTGGACCCACGAGGTGAGGTGCTGGTGCCCACTGGGGTTAAATATGTGGGCTTTTGCCAGAAAAGCATATTTCCAGACTCAAACATGCATTGTCAACGACTGCAGAAAGGTATTTCTCACTGCTCCGTGTGCCATGAGCCAGCGGACAGGAACAAGCTGACTTTTATTGCTATTTCTTCATATTTCCTGATATTGCCGGTCTGGCACTCACAACCCACAGGCAGATCCCAGTGGGATCCTGGGGTTGGATTACAGTGGTGATACCTCTGTCTTTGCTTTGCCTTTAATTTCAGGTGCTTTGGGCCCCAAAGGGCTGAGCTGATAACCTGGGAGGGCAGAGCCCCCAGCCCTGAGGAGGGAGGGGAGGGCATCCAGAGCAGATCCCAAACCAGGCCAGCGATGAGGGGTCATGCCTGGGCACACAGAATCACTAAGGTTGGAAAAGCCCTCCAAGATCATCAAGTCAACCAAATACCCTCATGCCCACTCAACCATACCTTGAAATGCCACGTCTGATTGTTTTCTGAACACTTGGTGGGATCCTGACTCCGCCACATCCCTGGGGAGTCTGTTCCACAGTCTGAGCTGGGCTGTCCCCTGGTCACAGCAGCACGAGGGTCCGGAGCTCAGCGACCACCATGGGCCCTGAGGGTCACGCTGGGGGGGTCTCAGCAGCTGGCTCGTGGCAGTGCATGAACAGAGGAGAAGATCTTTGTGTTACATAAATAACGAGGTCAGGGCCCTGCGAGCTGCTCCGGCTGCGCGCGAGTGCCGCGTCCTGCCGAGCATCCCCCGGCGCGGGGGCCGGCGGGACACTGGAGTCGCTTCGGGGCTTGGGTGCCTTTGTGGTTTTAATTTAGTGTCTTTTTAAAGTCAAGATGAAAGGGAGAGCCGAGCAGGGCCGCAGCAGTTCCCCTGTCTGCGTCCAAAGGAAGCTGGTGGGGCCGTGCCGAGCACCAGTGGCTCCGTGCCCGCTTCCCGAACCTCTGCTCGCTCCTTCCCACCGCTGGCACGGACACGTCTGTGCCACGAATGGACCTTGTCTGTGCCAACACTGCACCGTGCTAGCAAGTGCCAGCTCATGGGGCAGTGCGAGATGATCCCACATGGCCCCAGTGAGGGATACTCAGGTGTCCGGCACTGCTCCGGCGGTGCCAATGCCCGTTTCCATTGCACCTTCTCCCATCACAGTTTGTTAGGGACCATGTGTGATGCCATTGCCAACCACCAACTACGGGTCAGGACAAGACCCCAGCGCTCCTCAAGCAGCCATAAACTGAGCTGCACAAGGAGTCTGTAATTATTTTATGCCAAGCCTGGCATTTTCCTCCCCCCAGGGGAGGCACTAGAGCGAACAAGAGCGGGCCCGTGCCAAACCGTGCCCAGGCAGCGCTTTTATGAAATCCTGGGTTCGTCAGAATTAATTTCATTTAAAACATTCTTCTCGTTTTTCATAAAGCACAGCAAATCCGCGGTACTTAGGGCAGGAATGCAGCCAGAGCGCTGCCGGGCAGGCGGAGAGTTACCCGCGGCAGATGGGCCCTGACGGAGGGGTCGCCCCTGGTCCGGAGCTGCGGCTTCCTGGGGGCATCCGGCCGGGAAGAGGGGAGCTGTGGGAGTGACCATGTGCAGGGCTCCCTCCCATCCTGTGCTCCCGAGGGATGTGGGTCCCTACAGCTCAGTGAATGCTGTGGCCATTGCCATCCCAGCGCCTGGTGCTGTGGGGCCGTGGTGTCCTGCGTGAGTGGGACAGGGTGTCACAGATCATCTGTTTGAGCCTCCTGGAGGGTGGCAGATGGTCCAGGGGGGGAACCTGGTCCAAAACCTGAGCAGAACTGCTCAGGTTGCCAATAATTCGAGTGAGTTTGGGGGCTGGGGGTACCTGATCAGGGCTGTGGGGCCGGAGAGGTGCTCCAGGACAAGGCTGGCAGCTGGTGCTCCTGCCCTGCATGTGAAGGTGTGAAGATCAGGGCAGTGGGAGAAGCAAACCTCTGTCCACCCATTGCTGGAGGTATGGAAGGGGCACCTTCCCAAAAGCAAGACCCCTGCAGGGCTGCTGCTGGGTGGCTCTTGGCATAGGATGGGGTTTGCTCCCTGGGGTCCAATCCCAACTGGAGGAACATGTTAAAAATCTCATGATTCTGCAGCACAGCCCCGCTGGGAAAGTTTAACTCACTTCCCTTCAGCCTTCCCCCTTCCTGCAGCCCCCAGGACAGGACCCAGGTGGGCATCTCAGCCAGTGTGTCCTCTCAGGATGCAAATGGGTGCTTGTGACCTTGGGTGACCTTGGGGGGGTCCGGCCCTGAGAGCAGGCATGGGACTTTCCCATGGGAGTTAGAAACCAGAGAGAGCTGATGGATTTGTCTGACTGGTCCCACTATGGGCTGGGGTCACTCCCTGCTGTGCTGGGAACCTTGTTTGCTCCAAACCTCCACCTCCCACCAGGCTGGTGGGCTCCAGCCTGCCAGAGAGCTGGCAGAGGTGAGGAGGGGGATTAGAGGGTTTAGCAGGTGTTGAGCCTCATCTTTCATCCTGCTCCAGAGAAATCCATGGCTTGGTCTTTCCTGCTCCTGCACAAGCCCCACCAGACTGGGGCTGCCCTTTCCCCGCTGCTGACTGGGATGGACTGGAAGATGGGTTTGGAACAGCACTGGGGGTCTGCACTGTGCCCAGAGCCCTCCAGGCTTTGGCCAGCTCAGTTTTGTCTGGATGGAGCTCCAGAGGAGTGGTTGGCAGCTCTCTGGCACCGTGTGGCACAGCCAGGTGCCCAGCTGGTGGTGTTTGCCAGCTGCAGGATCGGGTTGATCCATGTTGCTCCACAGTTTGCCGTGGAGTGTGAGAGCACAGGGCTGGGCCTGCTGCTTATTTGGGTTAAATCGAGTTTTCTCCAGGAGACTGGGGGGTGTGGGGGGGCCTCCAGACAAGGGGCTTTTGTGAGCTGGGCTGCAAACTGATCCCCTTTTGTGGTTTTGCTTTTTTGGATGATACAATTTGTTATTCCAAGAACTACCCAACGAATGGACCCCATTAGCCGAGTCCCTGGAGCGGCTGGAGCGACGCTCACGGTGCCTTTGTCTGTGCCCACCTTGGGCCCGATGGGAGCGCTGGGGCTGTGGCACTGCTGTGCCCCTGGATGGTGCCTGGGGCATGTGGGGGGCAGGAGCTGCTGTCTCTCCTTGCTGGCTGTGCTGACAGGGCATCTTATGGGATTAGCCTGGACTGGGACCAGCAAAAAGCACCGGGTTTGTTGAATTCCCTGTCACACTCGTGTCCCTGGCATACACTGACAATAACCCAGTTGTTGTCATGCTGCCAGGGGATGGAGCCAGTGGTGGGGCAGTCCATCTGGGGGGGCAGCCCTTTTGCCCCCTTGGACAGGGCTGGACCCTCATCCTCATGCTTGGTGGGAGCTGTGGGAGTTTGCATCCCTCTCTGGGCACAGGGGCATCCCTGGGGAGAGCACTGGCTGCCAGCAGGGCCGACTGTGCTGGTGAAGTCCCAGGGGAGCAGGATGGGAAGCAGGGGGCGGCTGCAGTGTCAGGGGTCCCACAGTGGCTCTGCAGACCCCAAGCAGGTCCCTGGCATGGAGCATCAGCCCCTGCACTGGGGGCTGCACACAGGGTCATGCCAGCAGCTCCCCACCGGCTCCACGCAGCCCTGGCACAGCTGGTGCACCCAGGGTGGCTGCGTGGATGCCATGGCAGCCTGTGCTGTGGGATCCCAGCCCTGGGGCCGTGGTGCCAGGCCATGGCCATCCTGCCGGGTACTGGGGCTGGATGGTCCAGCTGGAGCATCCTTGGCCCGCTTGGTGCTGCCTCCCGCGTGCAGGGATGCTGCTGCCTCTCTTTGTCTTGGCTCCCATGGCATTTTTCCTGCATTTGAGTGGCTGGATCTGGGCAGGAGCCAGTGGGTTTATAAATAAAAGCATCAGACACCTCTCTGGGTGGTGCTGAAGTAGCCCCACCAACCTGCCATGGCATGTGTGGACTCCCTGTCCACAGAGAACACCATGGGGTCCCCCAGCTCCCTGACCCCGTCTTGGCTGGGCTCACACACACCACTCCTGCAGCACCAGGATGTGCTGCCCTGGCCAGCTGGGACGTGTCCCTGTTCCCACCAGCCTCCCACCAATGGGACGTGTCCCCTGGGCTGTTCCCCTGCAAGGAGGGATGCCCAGGAGTGAGCAGTTCATGCCAGCCATGCCCAGGGGTGGGTTTATGGCAGGGGATGGGTGCAGGGAGCATCTGTGGGGCACAGTGTGTGCCAGCACCACACAGAGGGGACATTGGCTGCCATAAAGTGACCTCTTGGTGAGATCTGGTTGATGGAGAAGATCCAGGGGGAGAGCAGTGGCCTTACGGCTTCACCTCCCGCTCCTGCCCGGTCACACACCGTGCTGGTGCCGCGGCGCTGGCACGGGCAGGGATGGCCCGGGGCCGTGGGACACTGGCCTTGCACGGCATTTGCTTTCCATTGACTCATCGTGGCCGTGGTCTGGCCCTGGCAGAGCCCAGAGGGGGCCGTGGGAAGGGGCAGCCATAACTTCCCAACAAAAGGAGCTCGGCAGTGGGCAGGAGACAGTGCTGGGAGCCAAGTGCTGGGGCAGGACCCCGTCCAGGACCGGCCGCCTCCGCTCGCCACTGCCCACAGGGTGCCAGGGGGATGAAGGCGGCCACAGCCCCCAGTGTCTCCCTTGGAGGCCAGAGGCCAGTGCAGAGGGGGGTTCCTGGCACCCAGCCATGACCAGAGCCCTCCTCCCACCACGCCCCCGCCACATTCCATCCAGGGCCTGACATTTCAACGTGCCGAGCCTTCGGAAAACAGCATTTTAGTGCTCTTGCTGTAAACGCGGTGGAAAATGTCTGTGGGCTTGTGCAGGAAGGCTCCCAGGAGCCCACTGAGCCGTGGGTGTGCCGGGCGCTGGCTGAGCCCTGCCAGGGCAGCTGGGATGGGGTGGGATCCTCCATGGAGCCCTGTGATCGCAGCCAGCTCTGCTTACCCTGGTTCTCTGGTTATTTCCTTGGCAGTGGTGAGGCTGGTGCTGCCCGTCCCGGATGAGCCCGGCAGTCACTCAGGGCAGAGCTTTAGGGCACCCCCTGACCTGCCCATGGTGAGCGTGGAGGGGGCTGTCACCCTCCCTGGGCATTGCCCACTGCTGTCCCTGCATCCAGAGCCTGTCCCTTCCCCAGTCCCACAGTAACTCATGGTTGAAGGCTGAAGGTCTTCTTTTCCCTTCTTGGTGTTGGTTTGGGTTTTTTAAAAATTGTCTTCTGGAAAAATGGGTTCAATCAGTCAGTTTAAATTTTTCCCCACGTTCCATTGCTCATAAGTGCCAGGCCAGTGTGGCACCCACAGCAGATGCCCAGGACCTGCCCAAATTGGGGCTGCCACATGCCCACCACTTCCTAGAAGGCAGCAACGTGCCAGAGCCTGCCCCAGATCAGGTGTGATCCCCAGGTCTGGGTCTATTCCCTGAGTCTGAATCTGCTCTTGTCATGGAGAGACTATTGGGATCACCACTGGGGTTCCTTGAGTGCAGTAATGACACCAGTCCCCTCCTGAGCACCACAGCACCCTCCCAGTGCCTATGCCCAAACAAGGGGGTGCCCCCATGCCAAGGCAGAGGGTCCTGGCTGGGCTCAGCACTGTGCCACTGGCAGGATGAGCCCCTCTGGGCAGCGGGTCCCAAGCGAGGGCAGAGGGAGGTTCCCATGTGACAGAGCCCAGAGGAAAACTCGAGTGATTTGAGTGTTTTTCCAGCTTGAAGACTAAACAAAAAGTTTTGTAATAAGTGTCTCCCCATCCCCCAGGGTCAGTCCCCAGCTCTGTGTCCGGGTGCTCCCGTTTCATCCCATCCTCCAGCAAGGACACTGCAGGGACACAGGGACAGCCCTGAGCACCACCGGCTGTGTGTCCGACCAGGGCTGGCGTCTCTAACAGAAACAAATGAGTCCCACTAAGAAAATATTCCATATATTCCACACTGCTTTCCACTGGTGCTGGAGCTCCAGGTCCCTAATTTTGCTTGGCAGAGGGTCAGTGGTAACAGTGACGCCAAGGCAGATGCTCTGGAGCTGTGAAGGTCAATGGCTCCTCCGGGCCTTTCCCAGACGGCTCCTGACGCTGTCCCAGCTGGCTCCTTTCTACAACCTGGGTCCAGAAGTGGTTCTTCCCCTGGAATGGTCTGGGGCACATCAAATCCATCCCATTTCCTTGTGGGCTGCCCTGTCGGCGTGTGGATGCTCCGTGTGCCGCGGACAGGGCGGCTCTGCCCATGTGCCGTGTTGGGACAGGCAGAGGCAGCAGGACATGAACGTGTCTGTGGGTGCAGGGTCTGGGCAAGGGGGGTCCCCGTGGGACTCACTGCTGCCTCTGCACAGGACTCAGGGGATGGGGGGTTGGTGTAATCCCCAGGAAAGTGGGGCCACTGGAATTCCCTGTGAGGCTGTCGGCTCCAAGGCAAAGGAAATGTGGAAACTAAAAAAGAAAAAACAAACAAACAAGAAATTTCAAATTGAAAAATCAAAGCAGCTGATTCAGCGATGGTGAAACATCTTGTGACAGTGTCAGACAAATTCTTTCCAAGCAAAATTCTGGGAAAAAATCAGCTTGATTTTGCACAACCCGCATCTGTCCCAACGGAAAGGCACGTGGGGGTTGCCTATTGGGATGAAGGCACTGGGAGCACTGCCTGGCAGAGGGGCTGCCCCCTGAAACGGGCATTACAGGGCACAGGGGAAATCTGAAATCCAGTTGGGAGTGTGGGAGTGTCTTGTCAGAGTTTCCACCAAACACCTCGGTTGGGCTGAGGTCTCGCATCAGCTCTCAGAAATTATATTAAAGTAAATTAAGTTAAAGAACATAAATACAGTCTGAAACGTGCGCTCCATCCCCTCCCTGGGGTGTGTATATGGGGAAGCAGCTCAGCACCACTGCCGTGCCAGGAGTGCTCCTTTATGGTGCACGGCCCTGGGGGGCAGCAGGGAATGGGAACAGGGATGGGGAAGGGAAAGGGGTGGGAATGGGGATGAGGATGGGGAAGGCATGGAAATAGAGACAGGGACAGGCATGGGATGGAATGGGGATGGGGATAGGGTGGGGATGGGGAGGGAATGGGGATGGGGAAGTGGGTGCTGGGGCAGGGCGAGGGCAGGACGGCACCGCCCCTACAGGTAACCCCATCCCCACGTGCCACCCGCCAGGGAGGGACACAGCCGAGGCTCCTGCTCCTGAAATTTATTTTAATGTAAACCTAGCTGTAAGGCAGCTTTTTCTCATTTTTAAACTATTTCATATCAATCCTTGGCCTGACATTTGTTTTCTTTGAGTGCGGTGGGGAGCGCGGTCGGCATTGCTGAGGATATCTCCTCTGGAATCTTGGCAGAGGCGGCTCCCTATCTTTGAAGAAACGGCAAATGCAAAACAGAAGGCTGATATTAGAGAAGCATAAACAATATTTCCCCCCCCGTTAACCCCAGGAGTGGCGCAGGGGCCGGCTCGGAGACACGGCGGTGGGGGGACACGGACACCCCTACTACACAGCACCTGCAGGGCTGACCCCAGGCTGGGGGACCCCAGCACTGCTCCAGACAGGTCCCATCAGCTGCAGCCA
Source organism: Platyrinchus mystaceus (assembly GCA_035041135.1). NCBI lineage: Eukaryota > Metazoa > Chordata > Aves > Passeriformes > Tyrannidae > Platyrinchus > Platyrinchus mystaceus. Next base: position 3,216,562 of record JAWWLV010000070.1, read on the forward strand.
ACACAGTCCCCAAAGGCTGTGACAGACCTGGCGGGACAGGGAGTGGTGGCAGACAGGGCATGGCCGTGCTGGGAGGGTTTGCTGGTGCAGCCAGGGGGGCCCCAAACACAGTCTTGCACTGTTGGGGGAAGGGAGCCGGGCTCTGGGGTCACCCCGAGGAGATGCAGCTCCAAGGGTGAAGCTGGTCTCACCGGGTGTTGTGGCAGAGGGGTTTTGTGGAGGGTGGACACTGAGGATGTGCAGGAGCAGCTTGGGCAGGCGCAGGCAGCGGTGCTGGCACCAGCCAGGCTCACCTGGGGGGTTGCTAAAAAGCTGGAAGAGGAGAGGAAATGGAGATCAAAGGACCCAGCAAAACCAGGGAGACAGGCTTTCAACCCCTGATGTTAAAATAAAATGACTGTTAGGATAAACACTGCAAGGCAAGTTCCTGTCCGGGCAGCCGGGGCAGGGCTGGGGGATGTTCCCGGTGTTCCTCGCAGGAGGGGATGGTTTCACAGCAGTTCACACATTTGCTGTTGTACCTTGGGTGGGTTGGGAGGGCGGTGCAGGGGTGGAGTGGCGGAAAACCACGGTGGGGGGATGTGTGGAGGTGATGCTGTGCCGGGGAGGCCCCAGCTCTGCTGGGGCACTGGGAGCCAGCTCAGGAGCTGCTGTCCCTGCACACTCCCACAGTCAGTCTCAAGGCCGCTATGGCCGGAGCGTGTCCATCCTGTGGCAGGGCAGGTGCTGCTGTTGAGGCTCTTTGTTGCACCCGGAGCCACCGTGGGACCCCTGAGTGCTGTCCCAGCTCCCGCCAGGATGCTGCACGGATGTGATGGGCTCCAGCAGCACCAGCTCCCTGCCATCACCCCGGCTCTCGTGGGGACAGAGTGGATGGGGACACCAGAGGTCTCTGGGACATCCCTGCCTGTGTGTCCCAGCCTGCAGCCCCCTCAGTGAGCTCCTCCGAGCTCCCTGCCCAGAAGGCTCTGGCCTGGACTGTGGCTCGTTCTGATGAAGCTGGTGACCCCAGCACGAGGCTGGAAGTTTGGATGTCTGTGGTTGATGGCCACTTGCTGGCAAATTCCCTGAGAAAGGAATCGCTCTCTGAGGGTCCCTCCAGGCTTAGATTTCTCTTCAAAACACCCGTTGCCTTGGAAAACGCTGTTCCTGTGCAGGAGCCGTGAGGGCAAAGTGAGTCTGACCTGCAGACCCTGGGAAAATTCCCACTGCTTCCCACTGCTGCCACCAGGGCTTCTGTGTCCCTGGGGCAGGGCTGGCTGAGCCAGCACGTGTTCCTCAGGTAGTGATGGCTGGTGCTCCAGCAGCTCACTGGGGCTCACAGCCCATGTCCTTCCCGGTGTTGTCTGTGTGGATACTCCACATCCTGCCCCGGGATCCAGCAAGAAGCTGTGCTTGGTCATGGCACGAGCCAGGGCTCACACAGCAATTTGGACCCCCTCAGCCCCCTGGAAAGGGTCTCCAGACTCTGCCAGGGTGGCCAAGGGGATGGGACCTTCTGGGACCCCCATCCCTACTGTGCCCCAGCTCTGGCACTTGGCACCCGCTCTGCTCCATCCGGCCCTCAGGGACAGTGCCACTGCCCTGCAGGCAGGCCACCATCCCACTGGGAGGAGGAGGAGGAGGAGACGGGAAGAATAAGGGAAGAAAAAAATGAATTTCCACAAAAATGTCTTCATAACAGGAAACGTCTCATAAAATACCTGTGGTTTGGCATGTGTGATCTGACTGGTCAAACTATGCACCTGGCAGGGAACCCTGCTATTAATGCTGAGAGTCTGGTATTTCGGTGCAGTGGAGGCTGGTGGGAGGGACAGGACCAGGGGGCTCGGGTGCAGAAACCCTCCACAGGGGCCGAGGCAAGAGGGGGACACATCCCTTGGGTCCCGCTCACCTCCATGGGCGATTTCCCATCCGTTTTTCGGTGAGGGGACTGCAGTGCCCCAGGGATGCTGTGAGCCAGGCTGAGCCTCGTCCCCGGGACAGGAACCCAGTGTTCCTGCAGCTTTGTGCCAAGGTTTTCCACCCAGACCAAGGTCCAAGCCGATGCCAACCTGGGGTTCTCCGTCTGGTTTTCCCATCCCTGTGGAACGGGTGCCCCCCATTCCGCAGGGATGGTGATCGCTGGGGCTCTGCCGTGCTCACGAGGAGTTTTGACAGCTGGAGGTGAGGGATTAAGCCCTGAGCTGTGACCTGCAGCTGCGCTCCCGGCACACACGCCCGGGGTCATTAATCCTCCTGAGCTGAGCCCTGACCCGGCGGCCGTGGGATCAAGTGGTGGCACCAACACCGGTGTCGCCACCGCTGCCGACCCCGGGTTCCTCGGCTATGGGCAGAGTGAACCACGGGCAGTTTGTGCCATGGGCGTGCTGTGTCACACCGTGCCATGCCATGCCCGGCCATGCCAGGCCATGCCGAGCCGTGCCGTGCCCATCCCGCTCCGTGCGGGGCCAGGCGCGGGCACTGCTCAGGGGCAGCAGGTCCCTGCAGATGGGGTGGGGTGTTTTTTCTTCGTCAAGGAAAATGTTTTCTTGTTCTCTGGGCTGCTGGCGGGCGAGGCTCCAGCTCCGGCTCCGGCTCCGACGGCGCGTACAGCAGCCTTGGATGGGATCAGGTGTCATGCAGTTAAGGACGGGCTGGTGCCAAGTCTCTCCCGAGCTCCGACGATGCTCAGCCGAGCTGCTCCCGCTGCCTTTGGCTTTCGCAGCCCGGCCTGCGGAAACAACGTGCTGCTCTCCCTCTCCATAGCTCACTTTTCGTTTTTGACTCGGTTTATTATTATTTTTAAAGCATGTGTAGCGCAAAGCAAATCATCGACCTCCCGCTGGAGCCGGGCCAGCCCCGTGTTGGGCTTGGAAATCCTCCCTGCTTTATTTTTTATTGTAAATGACCGGAGGATGGAGCGGCTCGATGGGACACGGCGGCGGCCAAGCCCGCCTGCTCCGGCCCACCCACACGCGCCGGCTGCTCCCAGTGCTTCCCCTTCCCTGCTTCCCCTGCCCTGGGCGAGTGCGAGGTGCTTCCCACTGCCCCCCCAGCCTGGGGCTGCCACCCCCTCCAGAGGTGGTGACTGTGCCTTGTGCTCCCAGAGTACAGAATGGGGACTGGGATGGATACAGGGACAGGGATGGGCATGGGGACAGGGACAGGGATGGGATGAGGTCACACCAGTGAGCCTGGGTGTGCAGTTGAAGTGCATCAAATTCCCCACCCTGGCTCGTCCCCGAGCCCCTCCATGGGGCTGGCGTGGCCCGGGGTGGCTGTGGGGCCGGAGCTGGGGCGAGGGCCAGCGAGCACACGCCGTGCCCTGCAATGACCGCGCTTTGACTGCCGGGTTTAAACAAGTTCCCTGCTGTGCCGACCTTCAGTCGCAATGGCAGATCCCCCGTGGATCACATATATTGACTTAAAAAATAATTAGCCTTGAAGGGAGCAGGCGCAGGGCCGGCCAGGCCCTTCATTAATATTTCAGTAACAGGGGCCATAAATCAGCTGCAGCTCAGCCAACAGCCCCAGCTGTGTCCACAGGGAAGCACGGCCGTGGTGCTCACAGGAACATTGCCCAGTCCACGGACACGGGAGCGCTGACACGGACACTGCAGGGGGAGGGGTCAGTGTGAGGGCCAGCAGCCCCCTTCCATGGGCAATGACCAGGAGCATGCCAGGAACTCATCAAGTTGCCCAGCACAAGCCACAGGCAGTTCTGAAGTGATGGGGGCGGCACAGGCTGGTTGTTTTCCTGCGAGAACAAGGTGACATTTCTTGTCTCCTTTCTCATGCTTTAAGTGTGAGATTTTTTTCCCTGTTCCCGGCACTTTCATGGCGTGCCAGGGGTTTTTAACACGTCTGCTTGCTGCCTGCCAGGGGAGCCGGCACTCGCACCGCCAGTGCGGCAGCAGCGGCTCTGAAGCTGTGCCAGGGGTCTTGGTGCCGGCTCAGGGCCCTGCTCCCCCCAGGAGGACAGGGAGGTGGCCCCCAGGAGGACAGGGAGGTGACCCCCAGCCACAGCTGCCCCATCCACACCACGAACCAGCCGCCGTTCGCGACCTGCCCGGCGAGAAGGGAGCGTTGTGCGGCTGCTCCGTGTGATTAATTATCAGTTCATAACACAGGAGATTTCAGGCATGAAAGAGCCTCTCCACAGGCACGTTGCGCACACTTTATCCATCATATGAGACTCCAGATGTTTCCATTTTATTCTCATTAAATCACTGCCTGGAGAGTGCGGGTAGCAGGAGGCCTCCTGCCCCAGTGCCGGGCACCAATGGGGAGGACAGCACAGCACCAGAGACCCCCTTCTTTAAGGGGTGGACACACATGCCTGGGGGGCTCAGGCCAGGCTCCCCCCATTGTCCCACAGCCCCTTGGGAGTGTGGGAGCAGGTGGAATGACCTGGCTGGACCAGTGGAGAACACACAGGAGAGTCCATGTCTGGAGCCACTGGGTAACAGAGGGCATAGGGAAATTAATTTTGTACCCAGCACACAGCAAAATGTGGCCAGATTCCCTTGTCCTCCCTCTCCCTTCCCTCTGGCTCTGTTTTCCTTCCATCCTGCATCTCCTCAAGGGCCGAGGTCTCACAGAAGGACAGGGGAAGCAGCACCCAGTAGTGAGGGGCTGAGCCACCCCAAGGTGCTGTTCCCATGGCAGCATCCTGAAACCAGCCCGGCAGAGGGGAGGAGCAGGGGCGACTCCAGCTCAGGTGGGAGAGGAGAACTGGGAAGGGAGGGAGGCAGAGATGGAGGCACAGGGGTCACACCAGGTAAGGAAAACAAGTAAATAGCTGATTCAGGGGTTTGTTCTCCTCTTTTATTTAACAGAAACTGTATTTTTACAGCTGCAATCCCTTAAAATGGGATTCTTTTTCCCTTAAACAAATCCTTGTAAAATACTGCTTCATAAAAGAAGCGTTCCTCTCCTCGACCCTGAAGACAGAAAAACAATACCGGCGGCGAGGCCCCGGCCGTGCTGCCAGGGAGGTTTGGGGTGGCTGTCACGCGTGTCCCCGGCGGTGCCACCCGACCCACGGCCACGGCTCCGGGTGCCGCGGTGGCTCCGGCGCCACTCCGGGCCCACGGCTGCGGCGGGATGGGCAGGGCTGAGCTCCTCTCCCGGCGTCTGCCACAGCCACCTGCGTCCTCACAGCTCCAGTGGCAGGGCCATCCCTGTCCCCTCCTGCCCTCAGCTACTCTGAGGGCGTTTTCCAGGCAGGAGAGCAGCAGTCAAGGCTTCCTCATCCCTGGAGACTTCAAAAACCTGCCAAGCCCTTGTGGCATCAGCAACAATCTTGTGCCAGGGCTCCCCACTCTCTTGACTTAATTTGGTTTAATTTTGTTCTAATTTGGGGGGGTTTGGGTTGTTTTTTCTCTAGTCTGCAGCTTTTTTTTTTTCACTGCTGCTTCAGCAAAAGCGATTCAGGAAATTCTGATGAAATCCTGGCACGCAGCAGCCCTGCCCCTGCTCCCCAGTGGGACAGGCCAGGAGCTTAATTCTCATTAATAACCACCACGGGTCAATTATTGTGAGAAGGAGGAAAATCAGCAAAAAGCTCTTTGGCATCACGTGTCGTTTAAGCTTCTGAAAATAAATGTTCTTTGCAAATCAATCTGTTTGCAGCTCTGTGCGTGGAGCCGGCAGGGAAAGTTGCTGGAGGAAGAGAGTATTTATAGAGGGGGTTTATTTTAAATAAACAAGCACTTAAGGCTGAGGCTGCTGCTCCCGTGTCGATGCCTCATCCTCCATACGAGCTCCCGGCGCCGCCCGCGAAGCGCCGCAGTTGAGCCACGAACAGGAGCCTCCAGCTCCACCATTGTGGGTTTGGTCCAGCACCCAGTTGGGAGACTCAGCACTCACCTGGCTGTCCCCAGGACAGGCAGAGCTTGGCGGTGGCAGCCTGAGCCTCCCACAGGAGCCATGGCCACAGTGGCCACAGCTCTCCTCAGGAGAGCCCCTGCTCACTTGAGAGGTGTGACAGCAACATTGGGTTAGGTGGGCTGTGGAGTTTTCATTTGAGTTTTTTCCCCTCTTATGTGCTAAAAATATCAAGAGAGCCTGATGTGGGGATAACCCCAGACTCCCGGGTACCAGGGCAGCCTCTGGAAGGCTCTTCTGGCCACTCTCTGTTGGTTACTGCCCATAAACTGTGTGTTTACTGTGCATCTCCCTGTCACGGTGTGTGGGGAAGTGTGACGTGTTCAGGGCATCTCTGGTCCGCAAGAAGGCAAATTTGAGGGAGTCCTCCTACTGGGATCCTTCCCAGACTCTTGGATGGTCCCTGCAGGGCAGAGGGCACAAGGGGGCTGTGGGTGCCCACTCTCACTGTTGCTTTGTCCGCAGGAGCCGTGGGAGCAGGAGCAGGAGCAGGAGCAGGAGCAGGAGCAGGAGCAGGAGCAGGAGCAGGAGCAGGATGCTGCCGGACGCTGTGGTGCTGCTGGTGACGATGGTGACGATGCTGACGGTGGTCGGCCCTCGATCGGCCGCGGGAGGCGGCGTGGGGGGCTACGCCCAGGTCAAGTACATGCAGCCCATGGTGAAGGGACCCCTGGGACCCCCGTTCCGTGAAGGCAAAGGGCAGTACCTGGGTAAGGGCCGTGCTCTGCAGGGGAATGGGAGGACACGGGAGAGCTGCTGGCACAGTGGGAAGGGGCTGTGGCACCCCACAGCCATCAGACACTTGTCACACCCTACCCTCAGTGTTGGGGCCCCTGGGAGTCACCTGGCTCGGCTGAAGGCCCAAAACATCTTTGGCAAAGCACAGGGGGTCAGTTTTAGTCTCCTTAACCCATTGTAGAAGGACAGGATGGACACAGGGAGAGCCTCAGAGGCCCCCCCTTTGCTGGGGGTGGGGGGCACCCGTGGGTCCCTTGGTCTGGGAGCTGGGACACATGGGGGACTCTCCAGCCTCTTGCTCCCACCTTGCTGCCCATCCCAGCTGAGAGGCACAGGAGCCCCAGCACTCGCCCCCTCTGCCTCTCACTGCTGTTAAACCTGAGCCGTCCCAGCAAGGCTTTTTCCACTCCTCCACCTATTCCGTTTCCCTGTCTGTGTTTTGCACCAGCTGGGAAAGGAAAGAGTGCCAAGGCCAGAGATGAAAACCAGCCTGGCAAGGGAAGAGCAGGAGAGAGACATTTCCTCCCTCAGAGAGGAGTAACCAGAAACACCTCACATGTTAAATGATCCCCATGGAGTGATGTGCACTCAGAGGGGCCGAGGCACCAGTGCCATCACTCCACAGAGCCAGGGCTCCGGGGCCCCCAGCCTTGTGTCACCCCTGCCCACAGCTGCCCTCGGGACCTGTGCCCATCCCAGGCTGCTGGCAGCACCACAGGATGGGGCAGTGCTGGGTTTGGGTGCCCAGAGCTGCCAGGTCGGTGCCTGACGCTCAGGAAGAGCCACCAGAGCCTGTCTGTGGGTTCTCATAGACCTCGATGCTCCCAGGAGTCGAAGTCCTGGCTCTGGGAGGAGAAACTGGAGAAGGCTGAGCTGCCGGTGGCTGATTTACTGCTGGGCTGAATGGCTTATCAGGAGTTCAGCTCAGCACATGTGTCAGAAAACACACAGCAAAATCTGGAGCCGAAGCGAGCTCTGAGCCCCCCCTCCCTGCCCCCTTCCCAGCTGTTGTAAAGCTGCTCCCTGAATCCCAGCCAGAGCCAAAACCTTCCAGCGTAGCACAGGAACACTTCAGCTGCTGGTGGGACTGGATTCAAATCTCTCCCTGCTGTTTCCCCTTCTCTTTTCTCCTTCCTATGCACGAGAGCAGCTTGTGCTGCCTCAGAGCAGCACCGCCTATGCTGGGGAGAGCAGCAAGTGCCAGGCTGGGGCATGGTGTGGCTTGGGCAAGCTCTGCCAGGTTAGAGCAGGCACAGAGGGGACACTGAGGTAGGGCAGAGCACAGGAGTACCATGGGCATTCCTCTCCTAAACCCCTGGGAAGGAGAGGACAGGTGGGGGACACAGGGACGCAGCAGGGACAGCTGCAGCCTGAGCCACCGGCTGTGGGGCTGCACGGAGGCAGCTGGGGAAGCCGGTGCCTCCTGGATCCCACCGAGCTCCCATCATTGCTTAACCTCTAATTTGGCAAGGAAAATCCCTGCTGGCCTTCTGCCCTGCTCGGGGAGCTCAGCTGACTCGCCGCGACGGCACAGGGCTGTTCCGTGCCCCCGCGGGTTACCCTGACCCGGGGGGAGCTGGGGGGGCTCCGGCTGCCCCAGGCCTGGGATCTCCAGCTGGGGAGGCACGAGGGGATCCCTCCTGCCTCCAGGTGCCATCTAGTGAGGGACAGGTTTCCTCAGGCTGCCAGACACCTTTTCTGACCCAAAAGCAGCTGCCCCAGTAGTTTGGAGGCAGCTCAGGGCGGGAGATGCTGCTAAGTGCTAAAATACTCAGAATGTTGAAGCACATTGGGGTTTGTTTTTGGCATAATTGAAACCATGTCCATGACCCTGCTGCCAGGTAAACCTACTGCTGGGTGCTGTGCTGAGACACCCACTGCCAGGGCAGAGGGTGAGAGGTGCTAAAACACCGATCCCACGCAATGTCCCTGCGAGCCTGTGAAACTCTCTCACGAGACAGGGCTTGGCAGCAGCTCTGGAACGAGCTCGGCCACGGAGCAGCCAACCTCTCCTTCCTGCAGTGTCATCCGGCTGCGCTGGCCAGGCCTGCTGCTGGCTGGGAACCACTTCCCATCCCACTGGATTATTCCTCTGATGGCCGGTCCGCGCTGCTGGGTCCCCCCTCCAGGCATGAGGGGTCCTTACCGGGATGAGCACAGCTCTGGAGGGCTGCAGCACCCGCCCGGCTGTGTCCGTGCTCCTCGGGAGGTGGAACACTCCGTGGTGCCCAGGTGGGAGCTCGCAGGGCCCATTCCTGCCCCGTGCTCTTCCCGCCGCCCCAGCTGGCTCTGCGTTAACGTTCATGGCAGCTCGAGGGGAACACAGAACCCCACGCTGCTGCCGTGAAGTGCAGGGCTCCGAGACATGTGTCTGTGGTAAGACATGGGCTTTTGAAATCGGACACCAGCAGGGCTGCAGTGTCCCAGTTTCTCTCCGCTAACGGCCCCGGTTTGGTTTTCCCGTCTGCTTTTTTGGCCGCCTGCGAGCTGGCAGCTCCTGCCTGGCGTTTCTCTCCACTGCCTTGTGTGAGAGAGTGTGTGTGTGCTTTTTCCTTCCTTCGTGGGCTCAGCTGTAGATCCTTGTTCTGATTCCATGCAAAATGACCTAGAAAACTAATTCTTTTCAAACCGTTGCAAGAAGAAAAAAAAATAAAGAAAAAGTAGGGGGAGAAAACACATTGAAATAATTTTCTGGAGAAAATTTTTTCCAGGATGCAAACCCCAGAAACAGTGCAGCACTGCACAGCTCCCTCACCCTCTTTCCCACACGGTTTTCCGGGGTGAGGAGCAGGAGTTTGCAGAAATCCAGTGGCAATGTCATGACAGACAAGTATTTCCTTCATCAAGGGAGCCAAGTGACCGCGGCTACAGCTGGGGCTGTGGGCCAGGCTTTGATTTATAGATAAGCTCTGAAAATGTTTCCATTACCCAAAGGAAAACACGCCGGCACCAGGCTGGGAAGGGCCAGAGCTAATTGCTGTGCTTAGGGCAGCAAAGCCACCTCGGATGCTCTGGGAGCAGTGCCTGCTGCTGCCACAGTTATTCTTTTCACGTGTCTCAAATCTCCCCTAAGCTTTTCCCGTCGACTGAGGAAATCTCCGTGCTGGCAGATCGCAGCTCTATGGGTGTCCCTGCTCCCAAGGCCACGCTTGGCTCACTGAGGGGGCCGGGCTGGCAGACCCTGGGGACCCCACTGCCTCCTCCACAACACCATGCCCAGGCACACATGTCCTGCTCCCTTCCCAGTCAGGATCCATTCCCATCCCAGATGGAATCCGTGGGATCTCTTCCCAACTGGAATGATCTACCTTAGGCAGATTTGCTTAAAATTCACCCAAGATGTCAAGGCCCTTTCCTCTGCCTTTTGCATTTCTCGTCATCGTCCTGTGGAGGTGCAAATGTCAAGTGTTTCCTTCATTTCAAACTGCCCAAAAAAAAAGAGTTTGTCTGATTTTTTCTTTTTCACCCATTCCCGGTGTCATGTGGGAGGTGACACCCTGCCTGGGCCAGCCTCAAGGAGTTATTTATGCTCACGTCTGCGCTTTCCATGCCGAGCTGCGGTGGGCATGTCATCTGCCTCTCCTCGCCTTTGGAGACTCTCAGCCCATTAGTTTCTTTCTTATATCCGTTTGCAAAAGACCTCAATAAATTCTTGAAATGTCAAGTGGTTGCGGCCTATTCCCAGCTGGGCTGACTCATTTGGACAGAGCTGAGGCTGCGTTTCCCTCCCAGCTCTTGGCTTCTCCTCCATCCCCAGTGCTTTTTTTCTTTTTGATTTTTCTCTGCCTTGCTGGACTAGGGAGCTGTGCCAGCGAGCACCATGGGCATGGCCTAACCCACACACCCATCGCCTCCTCAGGCTTTCGAGTACATGTCCAAGAGTTTTCTTTTTAATCCAAAAGGATTAAAGGTCTCCCGAGGCCCTGGACACGCGGGATAGGGTGGAGGGATTATCCTCGGTCTTGGCTCGTTCTGTCGCCATCCTCTCAGCTGAGCCCAGGCAGGAGCGACTGAATCCCACGGTGCTTTTGAGGCCTCTGGGAAGTGAGACAGTGGGAGATTTGAATCCAGCTCCTAAAAACACCCCGCAGTAAGTCATCACAAAACAATGCTGGCAGAGCCCACTGCAAGCGCTGGTTGTGCTGACACCTTCCATGGTGCCACCTGACATCCCTGAGGCACGTAAGGCTGGGACTGGCACTCTGGGCTCTGGCCTAGGTCTTGCCTCAGGACAGGCCTGCTGTTGTGAGCCACTGTGGCCATGTTTAAATGGAAGGGTCCTCTGGCAAGCCCAGCCCAGGCAGTGCAAAGGCCCCAGCTCCAGCATCCCAAGGACATCCCACAGCAGCACAGTCCTTGTCCACCAATGGCCCTAGTGACACTCCGTGTCTCTTCTCTCCACAGACATGCCACCGCTGCTGCCCATGGACCTCAAAGGGGAGCCAGGACCGCCAGGGAAGCCTGGCCCACGTGGACCCCCTGGGCCCCCCGGCTACCCAGGAAAACCAGGCACAGGGAAGCCAGGAATGCACGGCCAGCCTGGCCCCGCTGGGCCTCCTGGCTTCTCGGGCATTGGGAAACCCGGCATCCCAGGACTCCCCGGAAAGGCGGGTATGAAAGGGATGCCTGGAGCCAAGGGTGAGCCCGGCATGCGAGGGGAGCAAGGGCCAAGAGGACTTCCCGGCCCCCCAGGGCTGCCTGGGCCAGCTGGACTCTCCGTCAATGGGAAGCCGGGTCCCCAGGGTGGCCCCGGCCTGCCCGGCTTTCGGGGCGAGCCCGGCCCGAAAGGAGAGCCGGGCCCCCGTGGAGAGCGAGGGATGAAGGGTGAAAATGGCGTGGGGAAGCCGGGGTTACCAGGGCCCCGGGGCAACGGGGGCCCTCCTGGCCCCGCAGGGCCCCCCGGGCCTGTCGGTGTTGGGAAGCCCGGCCTTGACGGGCTGCCAGGAGCGCCGGGGGACAAGGGTGACATGGGCCCCCCGGGCGGGCCTGGTGTCACCGGGGAGCCCGGCCCTGTGGGGCCACGGGGCCCCCCTGGGATCGACGGGATCGGGGTCCCGGGCGCTGCGGGGGTGCCAGGGATACAGGGTCCCATGGGACCGAAGGGAGAGCCCGGGATCCGCGGCCTCCCAGGTCTGCCAGGCCCAACGGGTTATGGGAAGCCAGGTTTGCCCGGCCTGAAAGGAGACCGTGGGCAGCCGGGGGCACAGGGAGCCATCGGTGACAAGGGGGAACCTGGCGTTGATGGGGAGCCGGGCGAGCCGGGCCCTGCTGGCATCATCGGCCCCCCGGGCCCGCCGGGCTCCATGGGGCTGCCGGGCAAGCACGGGCTGCCCGGATCCAAGGGGGACGTGGGGCCAAGCGGGCCCCCAGGAATGCCGGGGATACGTGGCGACCAGGGCCCAAATGGCTTTGCCGGGAAGCCAGGGGTGCCGGGAGAAAGGGGTCTGCCCGGGTCAGTGGGACCCCCCGGCCCGACAGGCCCCAAAGGAGAACCAGGGTTCATCGGTCTGCCAGGGGTGCCCGGATTAACAGGTGGCCCCGGGCCCAAAGGGGATGGTGGGATCCCAGGACAGCCAGGGCTGAGGGGCCCCTCAGGCATCCCAGGATTGCAAGGACCCGCGGGTCCCATGGGGCCTCAAGGGTTACCAGGGCTGAAAGGGGAGCCCGGGCTCCCTGGCGTTCCCGGCGAGGGGAAGACTGGCGAGCCCGGAATGGCCGGACCCATTGGGCCGCCCGGAATGCCGGGAACGCCGGGGCTGAACGGGCCACCAGGCCCACCGGGGCCGCCTGGGCCACCGGGAGCACCAGGGGTGCTGGACGAGACGGGCATCGCGGGGCTGCACCTGCCGGACGGCGGTGTGGAGGGCGCCGTGCTGGGCAACGGCAAGCCGGGCAAGCCGCAGTACGGCCGGGGGGAACTCGCCGCCCGCATCGCGCCCGCCTTCACCGCCATCCTCACCTCCCCCTTCCCCGCCTCCGGCATGCCCGTCAAGTTTGACCGGACCTTGTACAACGGGCACAACGGCTACAACCCGGTCACCGGGATCTTCACCTGCCCCGTATCCGGAATCTACTACTTCGCCTACCACGTGCACGTCAAAGGGACCAACGTCTGGGTGGCCCTGTACAAGAACAACGTGCCGGCCACCTACACCTACGACGAGTACAAAAAGGGGTACCTGGACCAGGCCTCGGGCAGTGCCGTGCTTGAACTCAAGGAGAACGACCAGGTGTGGGTACAAATGCCCTCGGACCAGGCCAACGGGCTGTACTCCACGGAATACATCCACTCCTCCTTCTCCGGGTTCCTGCTCTGCCCCACATAACGGCTGTTGGGCACGTTTCCTTTTCACCCACTTTAGCCATAAACTGTCTTTTTTTTTTTTTTGATAAAAAAGTGTTTTAAAATTAATACAAAAAAGAAAAGTCACTGGGAAGAACGCGCAAGCCGCTGCCGTGGGACCTTGCTTCACACTGTTTGATCCAAGAGTCACGAGGGTAATCGGGAAGGAGACATCTACCCATCTATCTTTTTTTGGGGGAGGGAGAAGGGAGGGAGGGGAGCGACTTCCTCAGCAAAGCATATTTGGAATAAATTTTACCCCAGTGACTGGACATCAAACACAGAAACACGCTTGGGATGGCAAGGATCTGGCTCTGTGATCCAGAGAGGGTCGGCTGGAAGACCAGACCCTCCTGGTCTGTATCAAGTGCCCTCGTTTCCCATTTGCAATGCTGGATAAATAAATCCAGCTGTGTTATGGCTGGTGTGTTTGGTAACCTATGCAGGGTCCCAGCACTTACACAAACCCGTACAGCAGCAGGGATCCACGCTGGATTGAGAAATTTCCTTCCCAACCATCAGATGCCCGAGTTCCAGGCTCGCTGACGCCTGTTTTTCCAGACTGTGCTTTGGGGCAGTCTCTCCGATTCACTCCGGATTCAGTGTGGTTGGATTTATAATCCTAAAAAGTGGAACACTTTGCATAAGCACCTTCTAAGAAGTAAATATTATTTTGAACCCTCCCTCCCAGCACCTTTAGGAATTAAAACATCCAGGCACTGGTACCTGGGAGGATGGCACGACCTGTTCCAAAGGCGGTGAGGGAAGCTGGGACCCCTGGGATGAACAACGATCCGCTCTCTCCATTCACCTGCTGGGAAGTCCAAGGGCTGCTCCTGTCCCGTCTGTCTCTGCAGCCCAAAGACTTGCTTGGCCTCGGGAGCATCTCTGCCCACACAAGGATGGCACTGCGAGCCCAGCTCACGGTACTGCCAGCTGTTGTGACACAAGGAAGTGCCCTGATGGACAACTTGCTTTTCCTGTTTATTTCGGGATGTGGGAACTTTTGCATTGGTGTCCCCCCTTGCTCTGGGGATCTCAGAATTAAGAAAAAATAGTGCTGGTTCTAACTGCCCATGCAGTGATTTCACCACGGTGCTATGATCCACTTCACAATGTTACTTACAAGTGTAGTGCAATATGTACCTGTGACAGGGCACCAACCCCGGTGCCACTCTGAGACTTAGGTTAAAAAAATCAGCATCTCTTTGTTGTACCACTTTGTCTCCCCAATACCGAAGCGTTACCGACCCAAGTATGAGCTGCAGGGTTCTGGGCCAGGTGTGCACAGCAACACCCACCTGGCTGCTCTGTCCCTTGGCACAGGGAACAAGGGAATCCGTGGCTCTGCAGGTTTCTCACAGTTGAACAGTCACTGCCATTCACAGGCCAGGGACTCTGCTCCTCGCAGGCCAGGAACACGCTGCTGAAGTCAATCCATGTGCATCCCACTGCATGTCCCTCTGCAAAGGCACATCCTTGAAAACACCAACAGTTTGGTCACCAGCTGAGCACCTCTGACCTTTGCATTTTCCTACAGCCTGTTTGATGGCCAAAGAAACACAGCAAGACTGGGACTGAGCTTGTTCTCCAGATGGACTCTACAAGATATTTAAACAACTTTTCTTCTCCTACTTCTGGTTTTTTTTGTTTGTTTTTCTCCTCGAGCCTGTCCTGTGTTTCTGCCTCTTGCCATCCAGGGCTTCCTTTTAAAAACACACCTATTCCTGAAATTTAAAAAACACAAGAAGGAAATTGGCAGTTGGACAGGCAGCGCTCCAGCCACTGCCTGCTGGGGCTGTGTCCCCTCCTGGGATTTTCTCTCCTTAAAGTTGCAAGCTTCATGTGAAGATGAAACTTCTCAAGCTGAAAGGTGTCTGATCCCACCAGACATTTTTAACTCCTGAGGGCGGGGCGGGCTCAGGACCATTTGGGTTGTGACTGTAATAGGTTATCTCCCAGCAGGAACAGGACCCATACACAGAGAGTCCCTAAAATTAAAAGTGGAAGCTCAGATGTTTTTTTCCAAGCCCAGGTCTGGGAGCAGAGGGTGCTGGGAGGGGATCTATCTCCTTCCCTGTGGAGAACAGGGAGGGACTCAGCTGGTCTGGCCCCACACAACCTGTGCAGGGCCAGGAGCTGCCACACCTGGTGGGAGCCTCACCCTGCTCCTCAAAGCGACTTATTTATACTGTGCCTACCCTACATCCCACCTCCTTTTGTTCTGTTCTGTTTCACTCCAAACTCCTCGTTCGAGCTGGCAAAAAGCAACGACCAAACTCCTCACTGTAACCACCCCCAGATGAACCCCTTCGTGCTGTAGATATTGTTTTGCAATTCCACTTTCCCTTCGTGTGCAGAGCAAACCCATAATCACTCCTTGCAGCTATTTAACCTCTTACATTTACACACTAGTGGAAAGCAAAGATATTACACGCACATAGTTAGGCTAAAAAAACGATGCACAGGATGAGGGAGGCTGTTCACTCTCCAGAAGGATTTCCTTCTGGAATACTGAGTACATATTCGCCAGCAGAAAGGATTATTTTCTGTCGTGTGTGTGAGCGCGTGGGATTTTGGTTTCAATCACAAGAATAAAAACGGTTGGGTTGGATGAAGTGTCTATTTTTAATGCTGAAAACGGCATTACAATGTGCATTTTTATATACAAATTCTTACTATTTTTTTTAAATTTGCCTCTAGTATCTTCATTTCTAACCTAGTATATAGAGGTTTTTAGTTTTGTAAATACTTATTACATGCACTGTCCTAGTAAAAGTTGGTTTAAAATGCACTCTTTGTGACCCGAAACTGGCCTGCTCTTCACAACTAAAACTGCAGTACTTGATTGTATTGACAAAACATCAATAAAACTTATTGTATAAAGGTGGGCTCAGCTGTGCTTTGTCCCAGGACTTGCTCAGCCTCACACAGTTCTCTCTTACTCTCCTTCCTCCTCAAATCTCCTCACTCGTTCCCAGCAGATTCCCCTGTTGATATCCTTATGCAAGAAGTTATTTCTTGTGATTAAGGAAAAGATTCCTGTTTCCAGAAGTTCAGTTTTAAAAAAGGATGAACCCAGACCCTTCCAGCCCGGCAGTTATTAATTTGAGGAATTTAGGGTGAAGTGTTGGGATTCCCTTTCCCTTCTGTGTGAGGTTTTTCTCCCATGATTTTTTATTCTACAGCCAACCTCCACCCCCAGGGATTCAGAAATGCCCAGGACTGGTGAATCTACCTGTAGCAAAGCACCTTCTGAGGCTCAGAGTACAAAAAAATAAGGGGAAGAAAATGCATTTTCCCACCTGGCAAAGATGTTCCTTGTAACAGGTGAAACGTTCCCAGGGAAGCCTGGTTGCCATGCAGGCACCTTCAGAAGTCATTCCAAGGAACCAGCCATCCTCGTGCTGCCAGTCACAGGGCTCCCAGCACATTCCCTGGTCTCTGCTGGATCCCAAACGCTGGATTCCAGCACCTGAACTGCTCTGCAGCCTGAGAAGGAAAGAGCCTCTCCAGTGACCCTCCCTGCAATGCCCTGTGACAACTCACCCTGTTACCAAGAGCCACTCCTGGTGTTCCAGGCATTAGGGAAACACAACTTCATGACTTGAATCAAAACTCAGGAGCAGTGGCTAATTAGCAAAGATAACTGAGGGATTTTATTTCTTTCCAAGGAAGTCAGAGCTAAAGGTTTTAGTACATGTTTAAATTTTGGCCTAAAACGAGCTCTAGTCTTTAAACAGGAGCTCTTTGCTCTCCGTGAGTTCCAAACATTTAAAATTATAAAGCTGCTTTAAAAGAAAAATATCTTCTTTTAAATAATTCCATGAATCTGGTCATCTCTCTGGCAGAATAATGTGGAAAACCTGACATTTTACAGCTCAGATCTGCAGCACAATACGGAAATACACAACAGACCAAAATTCCACATGTTCCCAGGACAAGAATCCATTTATACAAGGAAAACCCATTAAAGCATCACACAAAAGACTGGCACTTGAAGGAAGCAGACTACAGGGAAAACTGAAAGGACCTGTGGCAGCCAGATTCCCACATGTGCATGCAGCCTGACACAGCCACCACGTGCCAACACCGCCGGGGAGCACAACGGGCACTTCCCGGTGTCACAAGAAATACTGGAGAAATAACAGTCACACTGTCACATTCAAATTTATAAACGCTTCCATATGATGACTTTTTGTTTTCAATTATTAAAAAAGCTTCCAACCCTTTTCTAGACGTGCCATTCCCAAGCTGTTTCTCCCTTTTTGACCAGCTCCACCAGGGAAAGGTTTTGAATGTGGAATTCTGGAATACAGCTGGGCTAGAATGTTCCTGGCCACCAGCACCAGCTGCTTCTACACACTGATAAATTCTCCCCCAATTAACCCACCTTCCCCTCTAATTTTGGGTAATTCTTACCCAGTACAGAGGACTAGAACTGTGAGAAATAACTCCTGCATCCTTCTCAAGTCACTTTTACCACTGACCACAGGAGAACCAGGAATTCCATCCTTGTAACACCAAGTTTCACAACTATCTCCACCCCCATATTTGGTCTCCCCGGGAGCTGCACTCCCATGATCCCTGTGGGTCCCTTCCAGCTCAGAGTACTGTGATACTCTGATTTAAATAGGAATCTCACTTGGTGCTCTGGGGATACACAGGACCTTAAAAATGTGGGATGCACAGGAGCAGCCAGAGTGGCTGCAGCAGTGTGACATCAGCTGGGCAAGAGAACACAAAGTGCAGCAGGTGACGGTGCTTGCTGGATCACAGGGCAAAGGACAGAGGAGGAGAAGCAATCAGGGACACCCTCTCCCAGCAGGGATTGCCTGCAGGCACCAAAGGTCTCTCACAGCGCCACCAGTGATGCAAAGAAATCCCTTCTTTCTCTGGCACTTCTCATTCTGCCTTTGGGGAAACAAATCTCCCTGGGAGGTCTGTGCTCTGCCATCCTCACTCAGCCCAGGGGACAGCCCAAGCCATCAGGCCTCTGGTGGCTCCTGTGACATCTCTTAGCTGGCCAGCTGAGAGTGACCTGCTGCTGTGTGAGGGGTGTGGAGTCTCCCAAAGCCACTGGATGGGCCACTGACCACCACAACACAGGCCACGGACACAGGAGCAGAGGAAAACAGGGAAAAAGTCTGCAGATTTAGACACCCACCAGTAACTGCAATGACAAATGGCACAATGGTGGACAAAGCAAGCAATCCCATGGAAAACAAGATGCTCCTGTACACTCAGAAGAGCTGCATCCACAGTCCAAGGTGCCACGTGCAGTCACTTCCCAGCTGATCCATGACTGCAGGGGATGTCCCCTCCCTTCCAAGGCAGCTCGTGCTCCCAGCTGACAGCAGCAGGCCCCTTTCCCAGGTGAGGCTCGCTGGTGTCGCCGATGGTGCGGATCCAGCGCTGGATCTGACCACAAAAGCAGAGGTGACCATCCCTTCGCCTTCAGGAAACCCCTGGAGCTCCCCTGGAGCTCAGAGCCGCTGGCAGTAGAGTTCATACAAGCTCTTGGCCATCCTCTGGGTCTCCTGGAAAGCCTCACAGCTCTGCTCCCAGCTCGGGGGCACCTGCTCCTCGCCGTAGTAGGCGCCGGCGATGGCCCCCGCCATGGTGGCGATGGTGTCCGTGTCCCCCCCCAGGGAGATGCAGTAGATGATGGTTCTCTGCAGGGCGTTGTAGTGCTCGGGAATGTCGGGATCGGTGTCCATGCAGCGCAGGAAGGAGTAAATGGCAGTGGGGACGGAGCGCAGAGCGGCGATGCCATTGCCTGGAACACACCCGGCCATCACCCTCAGGGCTTCCTTCCCTCTTCCCTTCCAACTGCAGCTTCCTGCTGCCACTGACTTTCCATACCAGTATCATGGATTTTATCAGGAAAAGGTGCAAAGGTTTGTGCCTCAGAAATCCCCCCAGTTCCCCAGGGTCACTCACATCCCAGAGAGCGACTCCTGATTACACCAGTGTAGTCTGGCCATACACATCTACCTGTGCCCATTCGACATGACAACCCACTGGCCATTGAGAGATCTTTGAATATTCAGATGCATAATGCAAGACACAACACAGAGCGGGAATCAATGGGTAGAGACTCACAATTCCTGACAGGTGAGCACAGGCAGCTTTTCCAGCACATTCTGTGCCCAACAGGCAGCACAAAGAGAAAGCTGGGGGAAGACACACCTACCAGGCTTGCTGAGTTAGTCCTGCTTCCAGCTCCGCCCTAATGCTAACAGTAAGAAAGGTACTCACCTAACTCAAACAACACATCTGCTTTGGGAACACTGCTGAGCTCCAAAAACTCCTTGATCTTCTTCAGACGCCTGGAAAACGGTAAATCCTCGAATCCCAGCCTGCAAGCAGAGAGGGAAGGGGGGAGAACGTGAAGAGCCAGAAGGGGCCACCACAGCAGATCTGGTGCTTCCTCACAGCTACTCACGCCCGAGCGTCACTGAGAGACTTGTCATCCGCCTCCACGTGCTCCATGTGGCTGATGAGCTGCTCCAGGAAGGTCTCCCTGCTGAGCCCTCCCTGCAGCGCCAGGTGCACGGCCAGGGCCTGCAGGACGGCCCCGTTGTAGCCCAGGGAGTTGGCGTGGGTCAGCTCCGCGCTCAGCCTGGCGAACTGCCGAGGAAAGCCCGGCGTCAGCACAGCCACCCGGGGGCTCCCCCGGCCCCGGGGACACCCCGGGGAGCCCAGAACATTCCGGTACCTTCTTGACATCCTGGGGGTCAGCGTAGAGCAGGGGGATGCCGGCCACCCTCATGGCCCCGCCGTTCCCGTAGGAGCCCTTCCCGTTGAACTGGGCCCTGGCGGGCTCGAACACGTCGCTGCACTTGGGGCTCAGCAGCTTCTTGAAGACGTTGACCACGGCCATCCCATAACCCCTGTTGGGCTCCTTCTTGTACTCCTCAGCAAACCTGGCGTGGGCAGGGCAGGGCAAACACACGGGGGGTTTGGTCTGTGACTGCTGTTTGTGACTGGGTGAATCAATAACACACGTGTGAATCAGTGACAGTCAGGGGTTCAGTTCTGCAAGGAAACAACTCCTGAAAACCAGTGTGAAGGGAGGAAAGGGTGCATAAACATCACCTTCCACAACCCACTTGTTTCCCTCTCAGCTTTGCCTCGAAATAGAAGCAAACTGGAAACATTTCTGTGGGTCACAACCACAAGGGAAGTCTTTTGTTCAAGTTCAGTGGAAGAGTTTTCTAAACAAAGCAACGCTCTCCCTTAAGTGGAACCAAATGCTCCCGGGGCTGGGGATTCCAGAGGGAAATGGATCGTAAACAAAGCCAAACTGAGCTCACTCCTATTCCCTCACTAAATTAAGGGCAGCACAAACATAAATAGCAAAAAATAAACATGAAATTAAGTGTTTCTGAACTCTCCAGGCATTCTGCTCCCCAAAGGTGAACACACTCGGGGCTGACGTGCCCAGGCAGACTCTGACCCCACAATGCAGCCAATGCTGCTGCAGGTCCAGGGCAGGGCCAAGCACACCCCAAATTACAGGATTAATCACCACTTCCCTGATTTTTTTTTGCCCCTCCACAAATTACCAGTGACTCCACAGACAGCCACAGTGATGGTTTCACCTTCTGGAGCTCCGTCCTCACCTCTTGGCCATGTCGACCTCGTCGAACTCCCCCCTGGCCAGCAGGGACTGCACCACCGACCTGCTCATGGCCGTGTCGTCCGTGTAGGGCAGCGACTCTGCGACAGGAGGGACAGGGTGACACCCCCAGCCAGGGACAAACTGCTCCTGCCCTCTGCCAGCACCAACCTGACCACCAAGGCCTGACTGGCACAGGTTGCCCAGTGAAGCTGTGGCTGCCCCATCTCTGCCAGTGTCCAAGGCCAGGTTGGACGGGGCTGGGAGCAATCTGGGATAGTGGAAGGTGACGGAATGAGATGTTTTTAAGGTCCTTTCCAAGCAAATCAAAACCATTCTGTGATTTAAGCACTCTGAGCTTGGCACAGCCAGGTAGCTGTAGCCACAGCTAAAACCAGACAAGAATGTACTTCATGGTTAAGAGGATCCAGGAGAGTCAGGTCAACAAACAGCCACAGTATCCCAGATTGGGGGATTCTATGGGGGGAGGAGGGGGACAGCACCCGAAAACCCAATCCTGGGGGTGCTGAGGGGACACATGCACCCCAAAACCCGATCCTGGGGGGTATCGTGGTCCAACCCGAATCTCCGGGGTGCGTGAAGGGGCGGGACAAGACGACCTTCCCTCACCCACCTCCTCGCGCGCTCCCCGCCGCCTCTCCCCCTTCCTCCTCAGGCGGCGCCGGTTCCAGCCCTCGGAGGAAACTCAGGAGCTCCGGCAGCTTCACCACGCTTCTGCCTTCGAAAACGGCTCCCAGGCAATCCCCCAACAACGCCCCGGCCAAACAGCCCCGGAAACGAGCGGGGCCGGGCCGGGGACGAGCCGGGAGCCGCCCTGAGGCCTGACCGGCGGCCGCCATCTTGTCCCGAGCTGCGTCTTCTTCCTCCGCGGCCCTAGGGGGCAGTGTGCGCCGTCCGGCGCGTCCGCGGACCCTGCCCCCTAGCGTCGCGGAGGACCGAGGTGCCGACAGCACCCCCGCCTTAAAAATCCCTCTTGGAATCCACAGGGATTTTAATCCCTCTTGGATGACAAACTAGGGACAGGCTGCTTCTTTTTTTTTTTTTTTATTGCTTATAAATCTCCTCGGAGCGCGGGAGGCTGTAAACATCATCCTAGTTTTCTATAAAAGAAAACTAGGGAGCTGGGGGTGTGCGTGGCGGGGGGAGAGAATTCCATTCTCCTAAAGCGGCGCAGATGTCGCTTGTTCCTCGCCCTCCCTCCTCCCCAAACCTCCTGGCTCTATGAAATCATGTCACCACTGGGAGTTTTTGCTTGATTCCCAAGCTAAGCCAGCTCCAGCTGACTGTTCCTCGGGAGGTTCCTGGTCCGGTTGACAGCGTCAACCTCTGGATCAAATTTCTCCACGGGGATCACGAGTTTCCTCCGGGTGTCCATGCACTTGTTGTCCAGCTGCAGGGAGTTGGTTTTGTAGCCAATGTCGGTCTGGATGCGGTGAAGTTGTCTGTAAAGAGCGTCCAAGGCATTCCTGGGAACGAGGGGAAGGGAGAGGAGTTGGGATTAAGCACTGCATTGCTCCCCAGGGACGTGGTTACAGCCCCAAACCTGCCAGAGCTCAAGGAGTGTTTGGACAATGCTCTCAGGGACAAGGTGGGATTTTGAGGTGTCTGTGCAGAGCCAAGAGCTGGACTCGATAATTCTTGAGGGTCCCTTCCAACTCAGGATATTCCATGATTCTAAATTGGACAGGAAACACCCAACTTCTCACCTTCTGGCAGCGTTTGCCCCTGTGCAAAGAGCGAACTCATCAAATACTCCTTGGAGTGAGATGCTCCTTGTTTGGGGCAGTGAACAGTGAGCCCACACCCTGGCAGCTGCCAGCCCACATCAGCATTTCTCTTGCTTCCTCTTCACCCTCCTTTTTGCCCCTTTTGGAACCACCTGTGCCCTGATGAAGTCAGAGTCGAGCGGGGGCCATGGGAGTCCTGCTCCCCTCCGACCACACCGACCCCTTGTGCTGCACCCCGTGCCCACCGAGCCCACCCCGTGCCTGGCAGGGAGTGGGACACTCAGGACACTCACTGTGACTCCGTCCGCTTCTGCTGGAGCGCTCGGATCGCCGCCTCCAGATCCTGCACCTCCCCCGTCAGCCCGAACTGCGCCTGCAGGGGGGAGGAAGGTTTGACAAAGGCCACGCTTCTCCCACTCCACCTCCACCCCGGCTGTGACATCGTTTCCTTGCTTTGCTCTGTCACTGCAGGATCCATTGCTCAGCCCCTACAAAACTCATCCAGGTTTTCCAGAGCCCCCATCCCGCACCGGGGCTGTGCCAGGGGAGGTACCTGGTCCCGGCAGAGCTCCACGTGGGGCCGGTACGTGCGGGTCTCCAGGCGGGTGTGAGCCACTTTCAGATCCAGCGTTCTCTTCCGCAGATCTTCCTCCAGCTGCCGGATGTCCTCCTCCATCTCAGCAATTTCCTCCAAGGTCTGAGGAGACAAAGATGTGTCATAAGGGACAGCCCGGGAGAGAGGCTGGGACACAGCCCCCATGGCTCCAGGGATTTCACTGTGCTGGGGATGGGTTTCTGAGGGTTTCTAAGAACTGAACCCTCTGCTTCCCCAAGGGCCAGGATGGTGCTGCTGGGGGGTGAGACCAGGGGGGAAATTAAAAGGCCCCAGAACAGCACCTGTGCAAGCTGCCAGATTATACATGTGCCACTGAACAGCAAACATGTGGAAACCATGCTCAGGGCAAGCTGCTTTCCATGCAACCAACAAGCCTTTGGGATTCCATTCCCAGCCAGGTTGTGGTGGACGACCAAAGAAACAACACTTACGTTCTTCTCCTGCCATCTCAGTTCACTAAGGGCTCCTTCCATGTCTCTAATCCTCTTCCTCAGGGCAAACTCCGTAGCTATCCGCTGAGCCTCCAGCTCATTGTTTGTCTGAGGAGGGAACAGGCTCCAGTCACACGTGGCCACAAGGTGTCTGTGCCCCCCAGCTGTGGCTGGGAGGTTGGGGCAAGCCCAGGAGCAAAACCAGCTGGGTTTGGCCACTGCCAAAGGCGTGCAGGTCACGCTCCCCTGGTAGCCAGAAGGCAGGGATCGGTGGACAGGTACGTGCCCTCCGGCTCCACAGCACAGCCAAGCTCCTCTCTTATACCAGGAGGGCAGCTGCTCCCAGACAGACCCAGAGACATGCCAGCCACTCTCCCACACTGGATCCAGAGCAGCACCGTGGATCCACAGCTGAGGGGGCATTACCTGGGCAATGGTGAGCATGATGGCTCCTCGGAGCTCGATCGAGGCTTTCATTTCTGCATCAGCACGATCCTTGTTGCACTGGCTGTTCAGTTCCCACTCGCGAAGTGCAGTTGTTCTGTCAACAAATCAGTTAAGAAAATAAATTGAGCAAGACAGCTCAAAGGAACCACCTGCTGCAGGCCAGGATGGCTTTGTGCAGCACAAAACGATTCCAGAAATCTGGAGGTCACATCCTGCTTCATCTCCTCAGAGACTGAACCCCACTGAGCCCAACAGCTGCTCCACCAGGGACACATCCAAGCCATGGAAGGGAATGCCAAGTGAAAATGTGCAGCAGCTCCCCCACGAGCTGTGCCAGAGGTGACACTGCACCCCTGAGTGTCACCTACAGCCAGGCAAGAGGCCTGGCAGCTGGCCTGGGTTTGTGGTGACAAATTAGCTAGCTCTCAAAAGTCTGTGGCTTCACCATTCCACAGCAAATCCCAGAGCCAAATCCTATTCTGAGCTCTCTCCAAAACTCTACCCATCAAACCAGGATACAGCACAGAAGGAAAAAGCATCTCAGGGCTCTTCCAGGCACCAGCCCGGATTTGGCCACACAAGGGCAGGTTCTTTCCTTACCCATCTGGGATCCGCGTTGGGTTGACCTTGAAGGAGATGTTGCCGGAGGTGACGTTGAAGGACAAGCACTGCCGATCCAGCTCCAGCGCCTCCACCTTGTGCCGGTGGTCACAGTTCAGCTGCTGCCGAGCTTCCTTCAGGAGGCTGCGGAGAGCCGGGCTGGAGTCAGTGGGAGCAGGCCAAGGGGAGCTCACGATTCCCAAAGCTTCATCACCACACCAGTCACCTCTGAAATGAGGGATGACCTCCCACCCCCACTGGGAACTGGGCCCGCCCTCCCCAGCACTGCCTGCCTGGCTGCCCCGGGCTCTGTGCTGGCATCGCCCTGGAAAATGGAGCTGCAAAGGATTCCCACGGAGGATTAGGGCCTGGGAGCTTTAACACCTCCGAGCTGCTGATTCCTGAACCAAGGCAGGTGCCACAAGAGATCTGTCTGGGCCAAAATTTCCCGAGGGTGCTTGTGAAGTCTCCCTTGACACGCTCTCCCTTGCCAATTCTGAGACCTTGACAATAACCATCCCAGGCTCCTGTGTGGTCCCTGCCTGCCCATCTCAGTGTGGCATTAGAGGCACAGTAAATATCTGGGGCCAAGCAAGGAGGGCAGAGCTTGGCCAAAAGTTGTCATTCCTCACCAGAGCTGTTTGAAGGCCTCGTCCACTCGCTGCTGCAGCTCCTTCTTGGTCTTCTCGATCACCTTCACCTCCCTGAGCAGCTCCTCCTCCACAGGGTCCCTCACCACGTCGATGTCGCGGCGGCTCTCGCGGAACGTCAGGCACTCGATGGCAACATCCAAACACAAATTCTTTGCCTGGAGGGCATCTTCTGCTGCCTCCTTCACCTGGAAGAAGCAGTCAGCCAGGTGTGTGATGGAGGAAGAAAGAAGCTCAGGGAACCCACCAATACACCTGCCACTGCCATTGGGAATGACACCTTGCTGGGGACAAACAACTCCAGGAGCAGCAGGTTTAGAACTCACAGAATCAGAGATGTCCCACTGCCATTCTCTAGTTAAAACCAAATATTTTTGAGGGATAGTGTTAACATATTTCACATTTTCCTTCAGAGCTCTAAAAAAAGCCCAAATAACAAAAAAAAGCCACCCAGAAACCCAAACAGGAGCATGCAGTGCATGGCTCCATAACATGGCTTGGCTCAGCCAAGAACACACAGTGGTTTGTCTTCCAGGAAGTCATTCCATCAGCTATAGATCCCAGTATAAAATACACATATATATATATAAATATATCTAGTGAGAAGGCCTCCTTAAAATCCAGATGGGCTTGCCCACTGCACAAGACAAGCCTCAATTATTTCACATCCCATGTTGAAAGTGTAAGTTGATTTCCAGCCATCTGTTTTCCCAACATACTTTGGTTAAGGCATCGATTTCCAAGTCTATGTCTGTGAGGCATTTGGCCAGAACCTCTCTCCATCTGTCCACGCTGGTAATACGATCCTTCAGGCGGGTTCGGGTGTCACACTCATCCCATTTCGCCTGGAATTAGAGAGAAATGCCATTACTCCTTTCAAAATTGCATTTATGAACCTTGCTGAAGCCTCTCCTTGTTTTTGGGACTGACTGACCCTACACAGGAGCACAACACGTTGCCATTTGGTCTAACGGCCATTTACACAAGAGGGGAGCACAGAGAACAACACGAGTTGCAACAGACACGAGAATCACACAGGAGGATTTCCTGACAGTACAGACCCATCACTGCAGGCACATTTACAGCAGCCCCTCTGCCAGAGGGCACACCTGGTTGCCGGTGTCGTTGCGGAGAGCTCGTGCTTCCTGCCGGATCTGGTGGGAAGTCGAACGCTGGTGTTCGGCATCGGCCGAGATGCGGTGGGCGTTGTTCTGCCAGTCCGGCAGGGTGAACCGCTGGCCCGGCTTTACGCTCAGCGAGGCCATCTCGCTCAGCAGGTGACTGCAAGGGAGTGGAAGATTTATCTGTTTATTCACGGAAGGACACCCGAAATGGAGCCGCAGCCACAAACTGCAGAGCTCTTCAAGAGAAAAGCAGCAGCAAACGGTAACCTGGCACCTGGCTTAGCACGGACACGTCCTCACACCGGGAGGTGATCGGTGCCATTCCTCTGCCCCGGCTCAGGGAAAGCCCTGTGCACCAGTCCCTCCCAGGGGAATGGAGCTGTTTGCAGGGACAAGGAGCTGCTCACAGCACCAGCTCCCACACGGCGTTCACTGAGCTCGGACAAAATGGCTGATGGCGATGTGACTGATTCTGCCGTGCTACAGCTGCAGGCTGAGCCCAGGGCTGTGATCCCGTGGCACTCCGAGGCTTTGCAGGAACAGCAGAGTTTGCAGCCATCCCTCCCTTGTTCCCCAGCACATGCTGCACAGCGGGCAGGAACTGCAGAGCCCACTCCGCAGAGCCAGAGCGGGTCCCGAGCGGGCTGCAGGTGCCCAGCCCCACAGTCAGGTGCAGTTCTAGGGCGGGGTCCCCGTCTGTGGGATAACCCCCGTCTGTGGGATAACCCCCCTCGGGCACGGCCACCGACCCCACAGGCTGTCGGGGAAGCGCAGACCGGGCATTCCCGAAGGGAAGGAAGCCCGAAGGAGGGGCACGAAGGGCCGCAGGGCACAGGGGTGGAGGGGGCTGTGAGGGCAACTCGGCACCTCCGAGCCTCTCCCTCGGGGCCGACCCTGCTCCGCTCCCCACCTCAGGACCCGTCCCGACCGCTTCTCTCCCCTCCCTGCCCGGGCCGGTCCCGACGCCCTCTCTCCCCGCTCAGAGTCGGTCCCGGCCCCGCTTTCTCCCCGCCCCAGGGCCGGTCCCGGCCGTGCTCCCCTCGCAGCCCCGGCTGGTGCCGGTTCCGCGCTCTCCGCCGCTCAGGACCGACCCCGGCCCCGCTGTGCCCCTCACCGTTCCCGGCCGATCCCCGGTCTCCCCTCACCGTTCCCGGCTCTCCCCGGGCTCGCGCGGGGCCGTTGCCGGGCGGCCCCGGGGCAGCGGCGGGTGCAGCACCGGCTGCAGGGCGGCTGTCGGGGACACTGCAAACCGCAGCCAAGCGGCACCCAAGGCCGCTAATGATAATAATACCACTTCAAAAAAAATCCCAACAAAGTGACCCACAGAGCAGGCGGGAGTGCCCAGACCCAGAGCCGCTTCCCCACCCCACAGCTGCCATCCCTTCCCAGGGCTCCTGCACGTGGTCATAGGATTTAAACCACAACCTGAGCACTTCAAGCTCGGCCCCTTTTGGTTTTTTTTGTTTTTTAAACTAAACGGCATTAAAATAAAATCAAACAGAAAAGACCAGAAGTAAGTGGTTTTCTGGCATGGGTGTGCCTGGAGCTCCCCGAAGATCCCACCACCCAGCCCAACACCTCCACCTCCATTCAATCCTGGATTTGGCAATAAATTAAAATGATGCCAGTAGAAATAAAATAAAGTATCACATATGCATTTCAAAAAAAATTTATTTTTCAAATGAATACGGTTCGTTTACAATACACTCAAGTTGATGGTATCTATAGCCAGCAGAGATCGATAACTGCTGTGTCCTATACACAGTCGTACAGAGGTTACAGATGCCTACGAGAGGGAAGGAACAGTGAAAGAAGTCGACATTTTACTGTGCTGGAAAGAAAGCAACTCTTGCAACAGGTAGAAAATTTTGGCAAGAACAATTTGTCCGGAAAGGGAGAAGGGGCAGAGGACACGGCTTCTGCTTAGCAAGTACATCTCAAAACACCGACACGTTCCCTCCCACCCCGCACGGCTGCAGCCCACGCCCGCGGTACAAAGAGGCACACATGGTCAAGATGGTTAAGTAAAAATAAAGGCTTTTACCAGTTTGTTTGCCACCCATCTACAATCTATTTGTGCAACGTCTCAAGTCACAGCTCTGCTTTACTCTTGAAAACAATTCCCTTTTGCTTCGAAAGCCCCCAGGACCTTCACGGTGGGAACACATTCACGCTCCTGCCGAAGCAATGGGACACCAAAACAGGGGAGCAGTTACCAGCATTTGAGAGAGAGCAGACACATGGGAGGGGATCGATCCACCGGGCTGGTTTATTAGAATTTTATTCGGAAAAGGAATCCCAAACAGCATGATTTCTTTTTTCTTTTCTTCTTAACTATTTAAACACCTGATTTTAAATACGCAAGATTTCTATGCACGACATTGCTTCCAGCAGTCTCCAAAACTAACCCAGCTCACTGGTCAAAGATGTGTATGGCACACATGATGCCACCTGAGCCACCTTCTCCTGAAGATCCTTTTAAGATTGGCTCATACCAAATGCTACTGATTACTGTGAAAGCTTTAAAGGACAACATTCTTGTTCACGATCAGACACCTCCAGCCAGGTAAACAGCCCAGTTTTTCCCCAGCAAGCACCATTTATCCACCATGAGGCTGCCTGGGGGAGCTGAACTACTTGCACCAAGGGAAGGGACAAGAACAACAGACAGGAGGGTCTGTACCCTGTGAGCCCAAAGTGTCACCGCATCCATGGAATGCTGATCCGCACACCAGTGCCTGTAAACCCAACATTTCCGACCCAAAACTCGCTCTACCAGCTCCACTGCTGTGCTGCAGCTCCCTTTTCACACCTGCCTGCAAACAGACACCGAACTCAACGAGCCAGAAGCAGGTTTTTCTACAGGAAAACAACATGAAGTTGTCTCAAGGTGAGACTCAACACTGAAAACTGCAAAAATCAGAAGGTTTCGCTGCAAAACAGAAGTCAAAGAAAACTAAACACTACAGCCACAGGAGGGGAGTGATGTACAAAACTGAGTACCCAGGAGAAGCCATTCTTCACTGCAAAGTTGCTTCCTCTCACCGAGTTTTGTCGGTGTTCAATTCTCCTCACTACCTGAAGAGCACTACTCAAGTTTCCACTTTGCTAGCACTCCATCAGGTTCCAAAACTTCCAAAAGTTCTTTAAATTCTCCACTGCTCCAGTGGGCATCACTTTGCTATTAGGTCTGAGTGGACACTAACCAGCAAGACATGGATTTTTCTATCAAAGAAACTAGCTTTGAAGATATTTAAGAGATTTGCAAGTGTAAGCATAATGAAACTTTATTAGTAACTATTTTAAAAGCTAATTTTTGCACACCTGTATGTAAATGGGTTGTGGACCTATGATTTATTGGCCAGCATAGCCCTAAACTCAACACGGTTGCATATTTGCGTTGCTAGATAGTGTTAAAGTGTTAATTTTTCAACTGCCAGATGTGTTTGAAATACCTGTATACCTCTCAGCAATGAAAAAAGCCCCTTCATTTAAATAAACTTGCCCTCTGACTGTCTGTTTTACAAGAAATGGATTATTTAAAAAGAAAGCAACATGTCAAGCATGGTGGGATCGACCCCAAGGGCCTTTGGCCTTGGCAGAGCTGCGATGGGAGGGAAGAGCACAGGCTCCAAACAGAGGCAGGATCACTGAAGGGGCAAACGTGCCAGAGGTGCACAGGTTTGTGTCAAGCAGTTACCACTGTCACGACACAGTTCACCCTCAGAACACCCAGTAAATTCACTCTCATAAGGCGACGTGAACCATCGCAAACATCTGGATGAAAAACGAGGCAGAGTCTTTTCCCCCAGGTCAGAGAGGGAACTCACTCCAGAGCCAGCTGGTACTGGAGCTCCTGGCTGGACAAGTCACCAGTATCTCAAAACTGCATCAAATAGGACCTGCTGGAAAAACTCTTCCATTTTGGTCTGAAAATCCACTTTTTGTAGCAGCTTTAGGCCCAAACTGGCATCTAAGGACACAGGTGTCTAATTCTGCACAGCACACTGTCTACAACAGGTACCTGGTGTCAGAGGGTGAGGGATTGTTCCTCCCCTCACACCACTTTGTCTCTCTTTGCACACCCAAGGGACCACAGGATTCTGTTCCCTGACACCACCCCCCCCACACTGTTGGCAAACTGCTTCTTGTGATGTTTAACCCTCACCTCCACATTCCCACTGAACCAGAGCTCTGCACTGCTCCCCGACATTCACTGGACAACATTCCCCACGTCCCTGAGAGGGGAGAAGCAATGGAGTGTATGGAAAGCTGCAGGAGCACAGTAAAGAGTGAGGACATCACTGGACAGGCAACATTCAAATAAAGGCAGAATTAATGATTCTCATAAGATAAACACATCAAGGTTAAATTTTATCTTAAAAAATTGCAAGTCTACCAGGAAGTGGGTTTATTTGATGACACTGTTCTTCAGAAACCACTTATTTTAAAAGCTTCTCTCTGGGTAGTTCTAATTCACAAATAATTCAGGGCTCGCTTTGATTAAATAATTCAAACACAAAACCAACTCCATTCTGACCAAGTACTTCTAGCTTTAAAAACAGTTCCAGAAAAACACTAACCATCCTACCAATGCAAACACAGGTTCTTCCAGCTCCATTCCTGGTCAGAAAAAGGCACATGCTTGCTCTCAGTGAGTTCAAGTCCAACACAAACAGCTCAGGACCACCAGGCTCATGGCTGATGTCCCCATCAATGTCCCTGAAGGGCTCGAGCTGATCACAGCTCACCTGACACCCACCCACCTCCTACCCAGTCCTTTATTTCTACAGGCTTTGGTCACCATCACACCCCCACCCTCACAGCCAGAGCTGGCCTGTGTTCCACACAGCTACAGCATCCTCAGCATGGCTAACCCCACACAGGCAGGGCAGGGAGAGTGACCCCGGGCAGGGAATGGGGATTTAGGCAAGAGCTAAGGAGGAGCAGAGCAACTGTAGTGCTACAGCAAAATTACCTCTACACCTGCCTGCTGCTGTTCCCGGGAGCCAGACACACCTCAGGGCAACCAGGAATCTATCAGGGCTTCTGTGTTGGATGGAGGGGTCAGATATTGCTCAGAAGCCCTTCGGGTCCATTGGTTCAGGTAGCACCGATCTACTGGAACCTGCAGCTGGTTTGATCCAAGTAAAGGAGTTTCAAGGTTTGGATAAACCACAGTTTGACTTCAGGGTGCAGCGTTCCAGGCTCTGCCACCTGCTCACAGCACAGTCCTGGAGGAGAACAGGCACTGCTAAAACACACAGGAAAATGCTTTTCTCCTCATGTGATCACAGAATCAGAAAATAGTTTGGGTTGGAAAGGACATTTTAAGTGTCATCCAGTTCCAACCCACAGACACCTTCCACTAGCCCAGGTTGCTCCAAGCCCTGTCCAACCTGGCCTTGAACACTTCCAGGGATGGGGCAGCCACAGCTTCTCTGGGCAACCTGTGCCAGGGCCTCCCCACCCTCATGATAAAAAGCATCTTAGATATAATCAGAACTGACCCTCCTTCAGTTTAAAATCATCACCCCTTGTCCTATGGCAACAGGCCCTGCTAAAAGTTCATCCCCATCGTTATCAAAGGCCCCTTCAGGTACTGAAGGAAAACATCAGCTGTCAAGTTTTGCTGTTTTTCTTTACTACAGGAAGCAAAGAAGGCTCTGGTGTCTCTTCATCAGCTTCAACATCCCATTTAGATTCTCCCACCTGATGAGTTTTAAAGCAGTTTGAATAACTTCTACTGGGCTCTGTTACTTTGAGTCTGTTCTTGCTGCCTCTTTCCAACACTTTTCCTCTTGCAGAGCTGCCACAGCAGCTTCAGGATCTCAGTGTCCCACAGGTTCTCCATCTCCCTGACAAGGCTCTCCCTGTCCACCCACAGCTGCTCCTTGGGGTGTTTTGATTTGTTGTTTGGTTGGGTTTTTTTTAATTTGAAGTATTTTAGTAGTGTCTCTTTTTAGTGGTTTATTAGCTCCTATTTAATTTGGATACTTTACATCATCATACACCTTCAAATGGCTGAAACGGAAACAGTTCTGCTGGAATTAAACCTCGTGTGCGGCAGCTCATTGACACCAAGGCAAGAGATTTATGTCCAACAGAAACCTGCTCTGTCAGCTGCAAGTTTATTTCTTTTGACAGAAAGAAAAGGCAGCAACTTCTTTCTAAATTTCAACAGCTCCACTATTGGCTAAATGCAGAGAGAAACAAACCGGTTCACAGGTGAGGGAGGAGATGGAGAATATTGCTGCAAACAAGCTGATGGTGCAAGATTTTCGGCCCTTTTTAGTCTAAAAGATAAAAACAGCCACTACTAAAAAGGACAGGAGACACAGTTTTGGCTCAGAACTTGGCCTGAAAAATGCTTTCTAAACCCTACTCTAGTAACACTAAGAAATTGGGAATATAAAACAATTGAACTTCATGGCAAGCTTAAATACCAACACAGTGGCACTGGGCACTGTGATAAGACAAGAAAGTTGGTAACAAACTACAAGAGACATTGGCTCATGTCTCGAAGTTGAATCAGAAGAAATTACAGAGCAAAAAGAGTCAACTTGTGTCTGGGGAGCGGAGCAGGGGCTGCACCGCCCGGTCAGCGGGCACCCCGGGGAGGTGTGAGCACTCAGCAAGGGCACTGCCCCACGCTGGCACTCTGGACCCTACACATTTCACTGATGATGTCCAGAAGCTCTGCTTGCTCCCAGAAAATGTCTGGACATGCACACGTTCCTGCAAAGATACCACTTGGAATTACTCGGCGAGTTCTGCGCTTAAGCTCCTGATATTCAAACCCACCCTGACTGACGTCAAGTTATTCCACATCTTAAATGCCCAACATTATAAACAGTAATAAAATGCACAAAATCATTTTAGTTGTAAAGAAACAAGGTACCAATGAAGCCTCTGTCTATGGCTCCTCTCAAACATGACTGGTTAAGTTGAATTTGGAGAAGAAAACCAAAACATTCAGAAACTTCTCCCGCCTAAAAATAAAGTGTTAAAAGCAACACACAGAGCAGACACACAGACCTATGAGCTGCACACAGACCACCAATAAATATACAGAAATATCACAAGAAAGGATGAGGCTCATCGTAAAAGAAAAGTCCCATAACTGCTACTCAGACCAAAGGAAAGGGAAGTGTGTGTTTTTTGCAGGCTTGTGCAAGCACATTACAGTGTCATCAAAGCACAACTTTGCTATTATTATTACTTTATGCAGCATTACAAGGTTACTGAGGTGCAGTGTTTAATAGTCTAGTCTACAGCTTTTCCTGACTGGAGGAACGCTCACCAAACTCACCCACCCCCTCCATGGCATCACCCACCCCCCAACCCGTTCCTATCCAGAGCACCCAACTCCCAGCTGGGAATCAGAAGGACCTGCTGATCCATGACATCCCTCCTGGACACAACACAAGCCATGTGAAGACCCACCATCTCCTAAGCCATCCTTAAGACACCCTCCTAAGACACCTTTCAGTTTGTCTCGATCTTTGGGATGTCTCTACCCCTAAGAGATGACATCCTCCAGTAGCTACGGATTCCTTTGGGCACTAACCACGTCCCCAGAGCTTCTCCCACACCCCAAACCCCCAACCCCCTCAATATGAAGAGGCAAATCCCATTGACCAAACCCAGCCCAACCCCAGCCTACCAGCTGAATTTGGTGATCGCTCCTCAATGCCTCTCCCTCCAAAGGAAAACACCTTCCTGGTTATTCTTGGTCCTGACTCAGAGAAGCTGATGCTTGAAAGTACCTAAAAGATACCATCAAACACTTGGCATTTTTCAATAATTTATCTTAAATTTGCAGCCACGTACAACTGGAAAATAAAAATCTACAGCACCATCTTCTAAAAAGGCACTTTCTGAGGACTGTCTTGCTTTAAAAAAAAAAATAAAAGTCACTCCAAGTTTGAAATAGTGGAACTGCTTTGTTTGAAAAGGACCCTACAGTAACGACCCGTGGCAGGTGGGGGGGGTACCTCAGACAGGATTGGAAAGGCCAGGGCATGTGGGATGGGAAGATGGATGGAGTCTCCCCAACACCCTCATTTCTACCAAACCGATGCTTTGATATTCTCCCTCGCAAGCCTTACAACTCCTTCCCCTCCACATGCACCTTTCCTTACTCAGGGACAACAGTTTGGGTTTTAGTGTCACACAGATCAGGATTCTTAAGACTCTGCTCGGGAGGTAAAATGTAGGATCCTGCATCCATCTCGCTCATACCTCAACTACAGAAAGTACAAAATCTTCTACCAGCAGAAAGCATCGACGAGCTCAAACTCTAACCATGATATTGTACAAAAACCAGGAGTGAATTGGCTAAGTGAAGTTTGATTTCAACACGTGCCAAAATAAAAATGATATTCTGACACCCAGCATCAACCTGAAGTACCATCTTTGGGTAGAAAAAGACAGGAATCTTTCCCTTTGATTTTTTTCAACAGATCCAACCAACCTGCCATTAGCAGCCACAAAACCCCACGGCACTGAAAGGGACAGAGCATCAGCCTGGCCTGACCAGAGACCACGATGGCCATATTGAAACAACCACCTTTGAAAACTGAATTTACAGGTCCAACATACATAATCTGAGCTTCTGATTTCTTGGTTATAAAAGTGCTTCAAGAAAGGTTCTAAACCCTCAGTTCAAAAAACAGGGAAAATATCAGAACAGGACAAGATATGAAGAAAGTGTAGAAAAACAAAAGGCCTCAAGCTCGAGCTTGGAATTTCACCAGAGTGAACTTTAAGACTAGTAGAAAACCAGTATTTGTAGCTGGAATTTGTACAGCAGATGACTATCTGGTATTTCATGTTGAGCATTTTTTAGGACAAGAATTCATACATGAATGAGTGAAAATCATTTAGGACCAAGAGCATCTTGAAATAATTCGACTGACAGCTTCCAGAAACCCATTTAACTCCTGAAAACCATTTCTGTGGCCAAACAAACTTCCAGAAGGATGCCGGAATGAACCCTATAAAAATAACTTTTGGACACGTGTAACCAGATGACACATTGAACAGTGACACAGCGATCCTGAGTCAAATGGCCACGGCTGAAACCCCTACCAAGGAGGAAAGGCGACTTAGGGAGTCACTCCTTCTGTCTGCAGATGTCACAAGTTTAATGCCTCGACCACAAAACGTTCCAGGATTCCCTCCAACTCTGGATCTACCAGTGGCCAGATGGCAGGTTTGGGCACAGCTGAGGAGGGCACCAGGTGAGGAGGGCACTGAGAGCAGCCCAGGATCCATCCCCAGGTGAGGAGGGCACTGAGAGCAGCCCAGGATCCATCCCCAGGTGAGGAGGGCACTGAGAGCAGCCCAGGATCCA
>JAWWLV010000070.1:3256302-3301218 GCA_035041135.1 Platyrinchus mystaceus
AGCCAGAAGGTCCCCCCTGAGCCTCCTTTTCTCCAGGCTGAGCCCCCCCAGCTCCCTCAGCTGCTCCTCATAGGACTCTCCAGACCCTTCACCAACGTTCAGCAGAGCAACAAAGCGCCAGGAAGAGAAACTGAATACTGAGGAAAATCAACTCTTCTATTCACCCAGCAACCTCGAGGCTTTTCACAAATCCCTTCACCGTGGCTGCTCAGCTTGTTCATCTAAAAATAAGCCTGTTATAAATATATTGATGGCTTGAAGGTTATAAAATATTCCTGACGTACAGTTAGATAAGTGGAAGCACTTAACATCTGGTTCATTCACGGCAACTCTGATCCTAAAGCAAAAAACTAATCACGTTGCCTGATTCCCTCAGACCACGTCAAAGTCATAACAAAACACTTCAGTGAACTAAACTTGATGATTTTAATCTGAGTGTTATTCCACAGAACCCACCAACTCTCCCTGGTCTGATGCAGAGCAGCAGCTCTCAGCAGTGATGATCTTAAGACCGGTCCCAGAGGTCACAAAAACCAAACGCAAACCCAGGTGGGTTTTTTTTTTAACCACAGTCAGGTGGCTTCAGGCCCGACAGTGGAACAGAGGTCAGTGGGGACACAAACCTGAGCACACAGTCACTCACCTGTCATGTTCCTTGTCCACGAGGTGGTACCTGGCCCGGAATGCCACCAGGTGAGCGTAGTAGGCCGGGGCTGGGATGGACACGGAGCGGGTGCAGCGCACGTAGGTGTGGCACAGCTGGTACGTGAGGAGCTGCAGCTCATCCGCCGTGAAACAGTTGTCATCCCACAGCACGTGGTAGTGGGAGGGCCGGCTGGTTCCCTGTGAGAGGGGGACACCCGTTCACTCGCCTGGTTTCCACATAAACAAGTAACATTAAGTTCAGAAAGGGTCAGACTGTCCAGTCTGAGCTCCTACAGAACAGCAGCTGAAGAACATTCAGTCTCACGTCAGCCCTAAATGCAGTTCAAGATGAATAAGTAACATTTACATGATTATACTGCTCTAATTATTCTTGCTTGGATGAAACCCCACCTGCCTTCTACATAACCTTCAGTGATCTACACCTGCTCCCAACACAACCAAACCACAATTACACCACTTTTTACCTACCTTCAGTTAAACTGTTTCTCACCAAGACACATTTCCCAGAGAAATAACCACTGCTTTTACTTCTTTCTGATTCTTGAGCATCCTGATTTCAAGTATGAACATTAGAAACTAGTTAAATCTTACACTGCACCTGAATTAGGTCGAGTCGTACTTTATCCCGGCAACAAGTCTCTCTTTTTAAAACATGTATCTAAAGTATAAATTTATTTGAGGCCTTT
Source organism: Platyrinchus mystaceus (assembly GCA_035041135.1). Taxonomy (NCBI): domain Eukaryota; kingdom Metazoa; phylum Chordata; class Aves; order Passeriformes; family Tyrannidae; genus Platyrinchus; species Platyrinchus mystaceus. The sequence continues at coordinate 3,257,655 of JAWWLV010000070.1, forward strand.
TTGTGGCTTGCTGTATTAAAATATAAATTGAGCTGAAATTACATCTGGCATTTCTGCTTCAATTTATATTGATAAAATTTTTTTTCCCAAATGGCCAAAAACCAGCTTGCCCAGACCTAGGGACAGACAAAACCACACAGCAATGACTCAAAACTGGAAAAGAAATCACAGCCATCCAACCTAAACAAAACTCATTATAATATGGTCACACTTACATGGTAAAAATTAAAGAGTTATTTTCTTTCCATTGTAAGCAATATCCTGATACAAGTAGCAAGTTTAATTTTCAGAAATAAAAAAGGTACCAAAAAAAGTGACCTCTTAAAAATAATACCATCAGTGCAAGTTTAAAGGTGCAGAAGATACCACCACCTCTTAAGCATATAACATTTAGTCCCAAAACAATGTGGTATCATATAAAACTGAGCTAAAATGACATTTCCCTCCTAAATAACTGTTTGCAAACGGGTGTCGCAAAACAGAGAAAAAGAACACATTCTGAATTCACATTTACTTACAAAGAAGCAACTTTACCTGTATTCCAGCATGGCTACAGAGGTAAAAATCGAACTCGTAGGGGTGTGTAATGTCTGTATCTACAGTTGTCCCCGCTGGAATATTGCCACTCCGTCCGACCTAGGGAGAAGGTTTGTTAAGAGCAGCCTCAGCTGTTCCTACAGCTCAACTCTAATGGAAAACACAAGTTTCTATTCACCACTGGCAAGGGTTTGGCACATGAAGTGCCTCAGGAATGGGCCGCTACAGCAGCCTCGGAGGTTTGACAAGGACACTGGATGGCTCTCCAGCACCTCAACACTGCACCTACAGCACTTCAGAGCTTCCCACCTCAGGCTCAAGAGCTGCACAGACATTTGTACTTGGAATTGTCAGTCGGAAAAAGGGCTCCACCATTTTGTACTTTCTTCTGTTTCAGTTGCTGGGGATTGGTCCTGGTTACTCACATGAACCTCAGCTCCAGTGGGGATGTGTGGGGGTTTTTAACCTACTCAGGTCAATGATTTTTCAATTTGGGGCCACATTTTATCAGTCCAACACTTCCCCGAGCGCACAGACAACCAGATGGACAGAGAAGCCCACACTATATTTTCTCCAGCAGCAAAAGAGCTGGACATGAAGCTTTCCCACAAGGCTCCTAGGAGAGGGCAGTGATTACCCTTTCTGTTCTGTCAGCACAGAACAACCGCGTATGGTGTCGCTTCTGCACCACGATGTAGGTTATCCCAGGCTGGTAATCCTTCTCCAGGCTAATGCAGGCTTCCCTAATGGCCAGCAGCTCATAATACAAAACCTACGGGAACAGAAGAGTTCAGGTTTTCCTTCCATTGCATTCCACACACACACCACCTAATAAAAAGGGGCTGTTGTTAACACCAAGTGCAACTTGGCTTTAGTAATCTTAGGAAGCACCTAGAAATACGTGGTTTCCCAAGTTCTAGGACTTCCCCTTCCCAGACAGGAAAGAAGCAGCAACTCTTCTTACCCAACCTGATTAAGAAATTCTCGACCTCCGAGTCTCAATTACTTTGTGCTATCTTGGTGTGAATGTGAGCGACTCAAACAGCACAAAACGAGACCTGGAGCTCCTACGGAGCAACAAAAGCCTCCAAGAAACCCCCAGCTGAACCAACCTGTCGGAACTGTCCCTCAGAGACCCCGTCCCTGTAGAAGATGATACGGGTGGGCTTGAACCGTGTGGACTTGTAGAACTGGATGAGCAGCTCCCTGACCATGGAGGCCAGGTCCTGGATGATCTCCTGCCGGGGCCGCTGCACCCTCACCGTGGCACAGTACCGGCTGGGGTGGGCGTCCATGCTGCCTACAACCTGCGGGGACAGCGCGGCAGGGGAGGCTTCAACACCCAACCCACCCGAAAAAACCAACAGCAAAAATACCAAGAGCAGCAATTTTCAAGTAAAAGATGCTTATGTGAAACCAGAGTAACACTTTATACTGGAAACCTGGAGCAGGTACAGGTTTAACACCTTCTGGGAAGAGGTAACAAGAATTGTCCCCAAGCACCCTGAAACGCATCTACAGAATTTGCCTTCCCCTCTGTCCCACACCTCATTAATACACATTCTTATAATCCAGACAGACTTTTTCCTGTGAAGTTTTCTCACTTTTTACACAGCCAAACACCTCAGTTTCCCTCAGTCACTTCAAACACAAACACAGTTTCCATAACTGCAATCAATGGCAACTAAAATACCAAGGGGACAAAACAGAAGAGGACTGACCAAGCCTCCAACCATCACCTTCATCTCCTGGACTGTACCAATACAAAATGTAAGAAGTATCACAAATATTTCTGCCAAACCAGGCCTTTAGTTACATTTTTTTTTCCTTTAAAAAGACAAAGATGTTATTAGCTAACATCACCAAGCTGCATTGTTTCCTTGAGAACATTTTTGCAGAAATATATTATTTAACAATGCTATCTTACCTTGATTTAAAAATTAAAGAGCTAAGAAACTGGACTGAAGTATCAAACATTGTTTTTCCCTTTTAAAGACATGACTTTTAATATCATTGGGAATGTGTAGAAAGAACTGGCATAAGCCCTGACAGGTATTTGACACAGACATAGTCCATGAGTTGCATTTAGTATTCTAACATTTACCTAAGATGAAAAAACACGTTAATGTAATAAAACTCACGGCAGCGATGGAGGGCTTCTTTCCATCTCCAGCTGGAGGGTGAGTGACATCAGCTCCCAAAAAGATCACTGGCTGCTGGAACACAGAAGGTCTTCAAAAAGAAAAAAGTGCTAAGTCACACTCGTAGCTGAGCAGCTGCCACAAGGTTGTTGCTCACAGGGGGGTTGTTTCTCTCTCAGCCTTATCAGGTACCGGGGCCAAGGCTCAACAAGGGAGTCTCTGTGCACAGGAGGTGAACCTGGAACCCACCCCAGCAGAATCAAACACACACTGGGAACACACTGCCAGAACTGGGGCAGCATTCTGGTGGGGAACAGCCACAGAGCTGTTCCAGGGGGGATTCTGGTGGGGAACAGCCACAGTTACACCTCAGTGGTGCATCAGCTGCTTCCAGGGCCTGCTATTGCTGCAGGTGATCACAGCAGTGCCTGGAGATCACCAAACCCCACTGTGGTACAGTGTCAGCCCTGCAGCTGGGAGCAGTGGCACACACATTGCTCTGGATTACAGGACTTGAGCAGCAGGATGGTCTCCCTGGGCCTTTAAAACACTCTCCCACACACCACTGCTTCACATTTCAACTTCGATACTGATCAAACTTGGCTCAAGACCGAACTCACAGGCCAACAGCCACTCAGAACCTGTGCTGGAAGGAATTAATTCTACCTCAAATATCACGTGCTATTACCAGAAGAATGTTTCAACTTAAAACCTGGCCACATTTAAATTTTGGGTGCTAAGTAGCAAAAGTCACCACATCTGTTAAGAGAAAGCCCAAGTCAGTCTCCAGAGTCTTACCGTTGATGAGGTACAAGGATGTTGTTGATTCCTCCTAGTTTAACATTGATCTTCAGGCACAGATTTGAGAGGGTCTGTGGAGATGTTTTAATGACGTTCTTGACCTGAACACACTGTGTGGCCATTCCCAACAATGTATCTCCCACGCGCTTCACCTCCGCTGAGAAGCAAATACGAGGAGACAACCTGAGTCCATTTGAGGTTATTGCTGCATTTTGATCTTAGATAAGTCACAATAATTTCAGTGCACATACTCTGCAGTAACTTTTGACTTATCTGCGTGCTCAGACCTGCTTCCAATTTATCTTCAGACACAAAACACTGGTTTCTAATGCCTAAAGAATGGTCCTGCATAATTTTCGAACACACGCTGGGCAGCACGTTTCTCCCAGCGATACCTGACCAAACAGGTACAGACAGAGCTGTGCCCTTACCATACACAGGTGTTTTCCCTGGCAGGATGACAATGATGAGCTGGAGCCCCGAATAGGTGTTCTTGAGGTGTCGGAACATGGGCTCCACACTGTCTGCACCCTGGGCGTACTTGCAGAAGCAGGGCTGGCCCTGGATGGGCATCCCGGCGTCCTTGGAGATCTTGCGCAGCTGGTCTGTGAAACCCCTGGAGGGGAGCACAGTTTTGGATTTTTGCAGTAGCAGCAGCACACAATAACCAAAGCAGAAGGGGACCAAAGAACTGTGGTAGTCAAATGATAACAATTCCAACGAGCTTTTTAAAAAAACATTCACTACGTGGAGGCTGTGCAGCTGTGAAGCACCACAGGCCAGAACAGGAGGGAAAACCCCAAAACATCTGGACACTTCAAGTATTTCATTCAAGATACCAGAAGGGACAGGACCAACACCCCAGGGGGCTCCCAGGCAGTGTTTTGACTATAGCTTCCAGCAAGGAAGCAAACCAGCCTGGATTCTGTCTGTAACACCTCAGATGATTAACCCAGGTAAAGCACTAATTAGGAATCCTGTACTCGTGTTTCACTTCATTAAGAGAACAGTCCAAAGCCTGAACCACGACATGCCTTACTTCAATATTTCTTCTCTGCACTGCCTCTGTGTTGCAAAGCAAGCTATAGCCCACATCTTGATCTCCACACCAGTGTGGAACTGCTTCCCTCTCATGTCCCACACTCCATGGCTTGGGGTTGCCACAGTTCGATTCTGGGGAAACAAAAGCAACGGACAACTCAAGTGGCTGAAAAAGAAGCTGTCTGTGCTATCTGCAGTTTCAGGATAACAAAGAAGAATTTATCACTCAAACTCTGATCCCTGTTTAGTCAAGGTGGACAGGAAATCCCTCCTCAAACTGGAAACCAAAGGAAAAGCCAAAGCCTCACCCGTCCCCCGTACTGCAGCATCGGGGCTGGGAGCACACGCCCCGTCACATGGGCCATCTCATCCCGGACCTTGAACTGGAACTCTTGGACAAATGGATCTGCATCATAATTTGCACTTCTCACCTGGAAGAAGAGATTCTCCATGTTACAGAAGTATCTGACTGTAATTCATATAACAATAGACTAACAGGAACACTGCAGAAGTGTTCTACAACAATTTCAGTGGAAAAGGCTCGGATTTAACTGCTCAACACAATCCCCAGTAAAATCAATTACTGCCATGAGTTATCTTGGATGACATGTTTTTTTGTTCCCACTTGTTACTGAAGTGCTCATTTGTAGTTTGCCTATTCAAAAGCACATTGTTTCCTCACAGTAAACAAAACACCTACTTGGAATTAACTGTAGAGATGATAATGCAAGAGCCTGTACTACAGACCCATGCTATTGTTGAGGGCTATTTCAAATAAATCCTATTAAGTAAGTAGTGACAATCTGTTAAGTTAAAGGACAAGAAGGAATGAAAAGCCTGGGTTGGTATATAAGAAGTTTTGCATTGATGTCATCTAGCCCAGTGTCACCCCGAGCTGGGCTCAGGGAACTCACCAATCTGCTGATTTCCTCCTGCCTGTCTGGGGCAGACCTGGCTGTGGCTTTTATCATGGTCGAGGTCTGATTGTCTGTGAGCTTCTTGATGCACCTCTGGCCAGCCACGATGTTACACACCTGAAGGGGAAACCAGAGGCAGGAATTCACAACAGGAGCACTCAGACCCCACCACACCACACACACAATACCATGCTGTCACTGTAAACCACAGCCACAACGTGTCTGAGCAACTGTATGTTCTTTCTTGCAGTTCTAAACCTTAAAGCACTTTAAGATATAGACAGTCTACAGTGAAATTAGAGTAAATCTGCAAACAAGCTCATACTGCAAAGAGCACTGATTCTTAACTTTTTGCACAGATAGACCCTACCCAAACCCTTCTGATTTATCAGAGTAAGGCCCTTACTTCTAAAGGCAGGTAGGTGTGTTTTTGTTCTTGTCCCACTTGCAGACAGGGGAGGTGAGGGTATTTCAGCTGGAGGTTGTATTTCTCTCTGAAATACTGTGCTACTGTCCTCTCCACAGTCTGGCCATTTTCCAGCTGTAAAGGAAAGCTGAAAAGACAGACATTTTAGTAAAATCTTAGTTGCCAGATACCATCATCTCCAAAACTAATGAAACATCAGGTCCTGTTACACACTCAGTGTGCAGCTATCACACACTTCACGCTCTGACAAAAAGCCTCTTACGTTTGATGACTTGCAGGTCGTCTCGTTACGTTACAGACACGGTATTTCCTTCTCATCGTCCCACAGTGAGTCACTTCTACCTTCAGACCTGCAGGGAAGCATCAAAACCTGGCATCATAACTACCCAAAGATGTGTACAGGAGACACAAGGTTTCAAATGATAGAACACAACAGCTTTGGGGTCATAATCAAATAGCACAAACATAAGGAATTATTATTCTCTAAACATTTTTTGCTTTCTTTATAATTTGAGTTCTGACTAATCCTGATTACTACCCTCAGAAAGAAATTATGATGTATAACACTTAATGTTCACTGTCTTCTGAATCTCCTGTAGCACTTTCATTTAAGAGGCACTGACTGAACTCAGAGATCTGTTTTCACCATATCCTCTTCTTCTCATTCTCAGTCTTGTACAACCCTCTTCAAACTACCAGTTCCAATGAAATTGAAATTAAAAGGGCAAACTCAAATTTCTACTTTATTGTCTTTCCCCCATCCCCCAGTTTTATGGCCACATTCAGCCTGTAACTTCCTGTAATTTCACTGCCCAGGTTTAACTTTAGATTTTGAGCATCTCATCTCAAAGCACTCAGCCTACAGAGCAGAGCCTCTCCAGACCTCTCTCTACCCATGATAATCACGACAGTGGCAGCTCCAAAATCAGGTCCCCATGTACTAGACAGCAGACTGTGTTTGGTTTACTGGGGACAAAGACATCCCAAAGAAGCACCAACTGTACTTCTTTGCTCCCTGACAACACTAATTGCATCAATAACATCAGTATTACTCAGAGGACAGTACAGTCAAAAATAAACCATCACTGCCCTGACAGAGCATTAAGAGAAAACAAAGAAAAGAAACCACGGGGCACTGTGACCACAGAAAAGGGCTGTGAACACATATCTGGAACCCATCTCAGCTCTGCCATTCCTCTGCTGTGACACTGCCAAGGCACTGCCCTCCCACGGTGCTGCTCACACACTGCCAGGGCTTTAATGCAGGGCTTGTTTTGCTGCATGTGGTCACACCCTGGCTGGATTTCCCAGATCCTACAGCAGCAAAGACAACTGTCAGAGCAAAGGTAGTATTTCAGTATTTTCTGACTATGGTAACAGAGTGTCTGAGGCATCTGAGGCAGCTCCTCACTCTCCAGTTACCCATCCTCCAGAACAAAGACAGAGAAATGTAAAAGGAGGCATGTTAGGACTACTACAAAACAATTCCTTTAAGCTTTTTTTCACTAAGGACTATGCTATGAACACATCTCTTTATGACCATAGTTCAAATTTACTTTTTAGCTGCCCAGTATTTCAGTAGAGTCTAATCTTGCATCAAGTGCTTAAGAGCTGAGCTCCTTCAAGGCTCCTCTCTCTGCAAGTTACACTGGAATGAAGCACAGGGGAAAATGCAAGCCCAAGTAGCATATATGGAGTGAAACCACTCAAACCAGCAGCTTATGCAATTCCTTTGGAATGGAATTTGGCCTTCAGCTGCAAGTGGTACTTGTTTTTCCACAAGGCCATCAGTTATTAGAAGCCACTGCAAGAGCACTCTTTCAAAGAATCCATGTCAGCCTTGAGACCAGTGCTCAGTTTGCCACAGGATCTGAGCAGCAGGAGCCCACACACAATGCCAGGTGGCCTCAGGGACCCTGGCTTAGGAGGGGTTGGCACCAGCCACTTACCTCTGCCCAGGCAATGAACAACATGCTCTCTCTTTCCCTCTAAGCCACTGGGAATGTTTTTCAGCTTTCATTTCTGCAGAGCTGCATTGTTTCATTCAGGATTAGAACTGCAAACATGGATACTGCGATTCCCTTGGCAGTTCCAGGCCCTTCTGATGCATGCTAGCCAGGCTTCCAGTTAAAACAAATCCCTCAGGATTACTTTGACTGTGTTACCTGGGACCAAACAGACCCATTTCTACTCACCCTTTATCTCTTTGGTGAATTTTACCCGATGAGAATCAGTCAGAGGTCTTGGTTGTTCATCAATATTATGAATGTCAAGGACTTCACACATGAACTGAATTACAGGTTGTGCTTTGTAGAAGGCAGTGGCAGAAACTACAGAGAGCAAAATATTAAGTGTAAAAAAAAAAAAAAAACCCAAACCCAGTCAGAGTGTTGTGAAGCAGTACATAAATGAAGAGGCTTCTTAGAATTCCATGTAAACCTCAAGAAAAACGCATGCTTAAAAACAGGTCAGCAAACCCTGCCACAGTGAAGTATCCAAACACCAGTGGAGGGCCCAGGGTGACACATCAGTCTCCAGCACAGTCATCCTGCGACTAATTTGCATTTCAGGGGTTTGAAGGGTTTTCCCCCAGAGAACATTTATTTCTAGAGAGCTGCAATGCCCCAGAGAGACATTCCCCTTCACCTCTGTACAGAGCTGCAGACATAGGATTAATATCTCTCTACTGCACTTTTTAATATTAAAAGCTAACGTTATTCAACATGCAATATAATTCTGTCAATTATACAAGCTACTCAATTACTGAACCAATATTTGGTAGAGCCATGAGCACTGCTTTGACTACACACACACTGTGTTGGTGTAGTGGGGAGTGCAATCCTTGATCCACTCCAATCTCTGACCCTTGGACTTGCAAATTTTCAGTGTGAAAGCTCAGTATCTCTGATATTTTATTCTGCTCCAAGACAGATGCGAAACACAACCTGACTGTCTAACCTAGAGCAAGACAGACTATTTACCTTGGGTTTATGAAGCATTTCAGACAGTGAGAACTGAATGTGAATCAGAGGAAACTTCAGGCAGCACCTGCACCTCCACCACTGGCACTTTTCAATGGGGGTTTAACAACTAAACAGACTCGAGTGCTCACGGAACGCAGGAGTCTCACACAGGCACCAGTTGCTCTCAGATCCATTCATCTGGGACTCAATACAGTGGAGCAGAGCAGATCTGCTTTTGCATAAGAAAGCCCAACCCAATCAGCCCTATTCACAGAAGTGTTTGGGACATGTTTTACAGAGTTTTTTGGAAATACTGAGCACTACTCGCCGTGTGCAGCTGCACAGAGACAACCTGCCCCTGGGGATGGACCAATACAGAAATTCAGCAGGAGAACAAGCCATTGCAATTCCTCCCTATGCAGGAATATTGGTTTTCAGAAGGCAGTTAAATTTCTGCTCAAACACTGACATGAAGACAAATCCAGAGAAAAACAGACTAGGATTTCTAGGTAGCCACTGCCATAGAGGTCTGGTCAGAACCTCAGCCCTGAATCTCAACTTACCGTCAATGTTGAGCATCATCTTCCACATGGCAGGTCGGACTGACTGATGGAACCCAAACCAGACCTCCCTGCCCCCTCCCAGGGGGTGGTCATAGCCTTCTGGAGCTGAGAAGAAGGAGCGGCCCACAGGGGTGTACCTGGTGAGACAGGTGGCCACACGTTTTTGCTCTTGCCTTCCAAATGTAAAATTTATGCAATCAAGATTATAACACACATTATTTTTTGGAATTTTGTGCACCAGTAATCTGTGCCAAGAAGCAAGTTTAAACAATACACCCTGAATGCTTCTGTTCCCATTGCAGTGCTTTCAAATTTAGACAAAAAGTACTATTTTTAGAAATGCACAATCACTTTCAGTTTTTACAACAAATCAAGAACTAAATGAACTTACCTTTCCTGATCTTCTACTTCAAGGAGGTTAAGTCTCCATCACAGCAGAGTCTGTACAACAGCCCTGTCTTTCCTGCCCTGACCCTCCAATACCATTTAGCCCGTTTCACTAAGGAACTTTTGAATACAGGAATACACTGACAGAAGCCAAAGCTATGGGGGAAAAAAAGAACTAGAGGAACTACTGCTTCTCTATCTGTTAGAAAACAGCTGATCCTGAACCTCCACAGCTCCTCAGTTTTGTAATCACAGGCATTAGTACAGAGGTTAACATCTACATGTTTCCTTCAGCTGCAGGGAGGTTGAGGAACACTGCCTTCCAGAAAACCACAAGCCCTTTTTTAAGAGCCAGTTACACCCAGTGAAACCCACCAGAGCAAAGCCATCCTGGTGCCTAAAGCCAGCAAACTTCAAAAGTAACTCTCACTGACCAAATCAAGCAAAATTAACTTCTCTGAATGTCAGGGTACTGAGACAAAAATAACAACTAAGACTTTGTTAGGATGGGTATCTAGTCCCAGCCATGTATTTCAGCCCTGAGAAGCTCACACTGGTGATGGGTGTCAGTGGATTAGAGACTCCTGCCTTTCCACAGTCACTGCCATCAAGTGCAGACACTTGGCTCAAGCTGAGCAGAACCAGGACAGCAGAGCTCCAGCACATGAAACCTCTCAGCTCTGCAATTAAGGTCTTTTATAAATGCCTTCTGTTCCCTGATCACTTCACACACACATCACCTGCTCTGCCTACAGAAACACACTTGTACACAATTGGCTCCAATCTCCCCAGCTGTGCTGCATAAGGGGAACGAGCAGCTTTCCTTTTCACCTGTGAAGAAACAGGGATGAAGGTGTCCCAGTGGGGACACTTCAGGTAAAGACAGACTGCAGGAAGACAGTGAACCTACTTCATGGAGGGGAGGTGTCGTAGCACCACATCGACAGCATGAACAGGGTTAGTGCTGATAGGTTTGTCTAGTTCCAGAGGCTCAGGCAAGGTTCTTCCTGTCAAAACTTCATGCAGCAAGTGCCAGCTCACCCGAGAAACAAACTTTATTGACACTTTGAAGGGACGGTCTTTTCCACCTTCTCCCGGTAGTGTCACATCCAAATCCACCTGGGCAGGGGAGGAAAGAGAGAAATAAAACCCAGCTGTTTAACCTGCAGTCTGGTAGCCTTGAGTTTCTACTCCTTCCCACAACTGGGCCAGAGACTCAAACTCAGACATTGAGGACCCAGCACATTTGATAAAACACATTATTAAATGCAGAGAGCGAAGAGAACTGGGCCCTGACCAAAGAGAAGAGAATCACGTAACTTGTTGTCACCTCGAATCAGAAACTCTTCATTCCAGAAAAAACATGGTTTGATTCTTTTAACTCATCGTAAGAGCACGTACTGCAGTCTGCAAAACTGAGTGTTTAATAGATTTTGCTGTACAAAGTGGCCACTAAATCCTAGGGGAGGTTCTGAATGTGACTATTACCTGCACATTTACACACTGGAATTTGCAGGAAACACATCAGAAGGACTCAGTTTCAGTACAGATACTGTAAGACACTTCCAGTTTTTCTGAACTCAGCAATATTAGAAGTTGTTTCTTTTTCCTTCCCACGAAGCTGCCACCAGTTTCCCCAGTCATCTTACCCCAGTAGTGGCCACAGGAAGTGGATTGGCTGTATAGAGGCTTCTTTTCCCATCATAAACTGGTCTACGGTCCCCAAATATTGTCACTTTAAAATGCTGCACCATGGAGTCCACCACGTCCCTGGAAAGGGGGATATTTACATTGAAGAGGTTTCCAAAGAAGGATCTGGATCCCACCCCCCGTGTTTTCCTGAAGTAGTTTCAATAAACAGCACTCAGTGAATTATAAACACCCACTGGAATTCCAAAGGGTGCTTCACATACTTCAACTAAAACAATAAATAAACACTAAATAATACAATCACAATCAATGCAAATGCTCAAATATTGGGAAATATTGGAACTGAAATAATTTCAGAAACTCCTAGAAATGACTGAGGCCTTTGTGTCACCTTTATTAGGGAAAACAAGGACACAGTTACCTTGGAAGAAACCCACAAGATGGTATTGTGATAAAAACTAGTACAAACTCCCAACTGGAAGCTCTGCCAGCTCATTGTACAGTCTGCAGTAATGTTCACCTGCTCCTCTATTAACAAGAGTTTTGAATGCTGCCTACACTGGTTATAAACATGTGGTACTCTAACAAAAAAGTCTTGGCTTTAAGTCCTTAATAACCAGAGATTTTACCACAAAATTAAGTAAAAGCCTAATCAAATTTGCACACAATTAAAGATTCATCTCTCTTGCTTTATTATAAGTTGATGGCAATAAAGATTAACCTGATATAAGCACTGAAATTAGACTTGAAAAAACACCATAAAAATTTTATACAAAAAAGGCTTCTTGCAAGAAGTAGTAAATAGAACCAGAGAGACTTCTGCGACACCTCTGACTGAAACCTGCCCTCAGGATCTGAATTCTTTGGGGAGCCTTTGTGTTTCTGTGGCACAACCATATCTCACTTGATTCACAATTCACTTATTCTACGGAATGGAAACACTTTCCTTAAGCACCTGCAAACCAAAATTCCTGCACAGCAGCAGCTTCCAGGCACCATTTCCTGGCCAGGCAATACTAACCCAAAGTCCTTCAGGAAGGTGATAAACACTGACTTCCTCTTCCAGCTAAATGAGCAGCAGCACTTTCACCTCCCAGCTGGGACGTGGGGAAATGAATTCTCCCTTTCACAGTTCCTGATGTCACTCAACGTTCACCCCGGTACAGTTATCAAGACAAAACTTCACCTTCTCACCTGTTCACCCTCCGAGGACACTTATCTGGTTTGATGTCCACCTCATAGAGGTAGACATCAATCTTTGGGATTTCAACTTGGAAGCAGTTGGCCAGCAGTTTAATGGGCTTGCCCATGGTGCCATAGCCGGGACGTCTGGGCACCATGAGCAGGGGCTGCGCCCCGACGGGTCCTGCGGAAGGAAAAACCCCACAGATTAGGAGAGAAGCACAACAGACCATGCCCTGAACCAGCTCCCAGGACAGCCAGGCTGGCAGCACAGCCAGCACCTGGGAAATCGGGAAATCAGCTGTCCCCAACAGCACACATCCAACAGCCGTGAAATTCCAAACAAACATTTGCCCATTTTTAATTCTGAAGCCTCCACCCACATCGAGGCTGTTCTCTCACTGATGAGCTTCAGCTTCTGTGGTTACCATGAATAAAATCAGGAGCTTTTGGTAAGGAGATTTCCTAAACAAAACATCAACCAAGCAAAACCAAAAACAAAACAACAAGAACACCCTGCAAAAATATCAGAGGAAGTTTTACCAGTCTGTCCTGAACACCCCGGTAATAACAAAGTGGCTGCAGGGTACAAAAATGCATTAGTAGTTCTGGACTGATGCACAGGGTTTGTGACAAACTCTTCATTTCAATGCCATTATCAGCTTAGTCTCAGAAGACAGATTATTCTTGAACTTTGCTGGCTGAAAATGGATGAAGAGTAAGACCATTACCTCCTGTCTAACTGCCCCCACAAAGCCAATTTGCCTGAAGAGTAAAGATTCAGATTAAGACACAGGATTGTAAAACTCTTGATTACTCACAGACTAGAGAATACTCAGAGCTGCTCAGAGAAACATCCAAATCTGCAATGAGATGGGTATTTTGAAAGTCAGCTAAAAACACCTGCCCAGTAATCTGTTCCATTCTCATCTATTTAATTTACTCTGTACCATCTAGATGAGAATCCTGCACTCCAGATCTGCATTACTCATGCCTTACAAACCAAACACTGTAGTAAACATAGTCCACTTCCAAGAATTTCTACTGGTATTTCCACTTAAAAATACCTCTTTCCAGTCAAGAAGCAACAACAAACCCAAAATGCTTTGTAGCCTGAACTATAAGAAGTTGCTCGTGGTACAAGTGCCCTGATTTACAGAGCACTCGAGTGAGTTAGTGCAAAGTTCTCCCCTCTCCTCCTCGCTGACGCAGGCGATTCCAGCCCACTCGTCTTCATAGCAGAGTTAAAATGTCAAGTGCTGGGAAAAATGTTTTTTATTTGCCTTCTGATTAATCTCCGTAATTCCTGGAAAAAGAACCTGCGCTGTCTTGAAGGAAACCGTGTCCTGAGAACAGGTGAACACCAAAGCCAAGCTCCCCTCTAACACTGGTCTGGCTCTGCCCAGAAACCTCCCGAAAAATTCTGAGTGAGGCTGGCGTGGAGCCACGAGATAAAACAAAACAGAAACCAAGAAGCATCATTTAAAACCCGCTCACAGACTCTGCTTATGCAAAACTTGTTCCAAGCATCTGCTCTCTTCAACTTTCCCTTCGTTTTAATACTCTCACACGAGTACAAGCAGCTCTACAATTCACTCCAGCTATGTTGCAGAATATAATAAGCATATGCAAAAAGCAGTTACTACTAAACATTTGAGTGGCATAAAGGACTCAATAGCTCCTTTTAATATTCCAAAGACATACACACCATAGTTTGTTTATATTTAGTTCCTATCTGTGGGAAAGACTAACCAAACTGCTGAAATAAAGAAAATGCTAAAAAGGTTATTTTAGTCTGGTCTGCCCCGTGTATCCCTCACCCAGCTCAGCCTGGAAGGAGTTAAAACCCAGATTTTGGCATCAGGGATTAAGTGACCAATAAATGAATAAGAAGTGCAGGTCTGCAAACCGCTCAGGCATAATTTTTAAAAATTCAGCTATTTTGCTGTCATTGAACAAATGTTCCCTCGGACAAATTAACTCAAAAACCCCAAGTACGCTGTAAGTCAGTTCTGCCATTACTGCCCACTCAGAAGATCCCGCTTTCCAGAGACACTGAATTGCCAGACTGTGTGTTGTGAAAGTTTGTGTCACTGGTTTCGAAGCCGTGACTCAAAGCCCAGTCAAACACACATCAGCAGCGCCGCTCTGGGGACGGTGCCCTCGGTGACTCAGCCCACCTCATGCCTGAGCCCTGTGTCAAACCCATGGAAATAAACACACACACCAAAAATACTCCCAGTAGCTTCAGTCTGCAGAGCTCGGGGTGAGCGAGTGGCAGCTCCTTCCCCCGAGTCATTTAACCATTGCAAAACAAGGTGGGCAAAGTCTCAAAAACCTTTGTCAAAGCAGCAGCACTGCAGGGCCTCCTCCTGCTGTTCCTCAGAGCTTCCAGACAGCAGCTCTGCCCCGCTCAGCTGCCCACAAATTATGGAGTAGAAACTTCTTTGTGTTGGAGAAACGCTTATACTCTGCCATTACAGCATCAGGAACGTACAGATCATGGAATCACAGACTGGTTTGGGTTGGAAGGGACCTTAAGGATCATCCAGTCCCACCTCCTGCCATGGGCAGGGACACCTTCCATAGTCCAGGTTGCTCCAAGCCCCGTCCAACCTGGCCTGGGACACTTCCAGGGATGGGGCAGCCACAGCTTCCCTGGGCAACCTGTGCCAGTTCCTCACAACCCTCACAAGGAAGAATTTCTTCCTAACAACCAACCTAAATCTCCTCTCTGTCAGTGGGAAGCCATTCTCCCTTGTCCTGGCACTCCAGGCCCTTGTAAACAGTCTCTCTCCATCTTTCTTGTCGGCTCCCTTAAGGTAAACACCGAAGATGTTCCTAAAAACCCAAGGAAAACCCTCTAACCCAAGCCTGCTCAGCATGCCAGGGCAGAGCCCAATTGATAAAACCAGCTCAGGAAAGTCCCCAGCACTAAAGGTCGACTGATTTATAACAGAAAACAATGAACACACAGAGAGGAACTGAAACTGGTGCCTGGGCCAGATTCTTGGAAGGCTTTTGTGCAGCCAGGACATCTCGGGACAGTTTGGGCTGGAAGGGACCTTAAAGCTCGCCCAGTTCCAGCCCCCTGTGCAAGTCCCTCTAAAGGAGGAGCTCTGAATGGGAATCTTTCCCTCCGTGGGATGATGGATGTTCTGCTCAGGCTCAAACACAGCCCAGGCGGGCGGGGATTCCTCCGGCAGCACCCAGAGCAGCCTGGCCCGTGTCCAAACACCGCCTGCATCCACCTTAGCAACCAGAGCAAGCCCTGCTCGGAATAAAGCTGAGCACAAACCTGCAACTGCTTCCAGCACACCATTGTACCGACAACTGAAGCCTCTGGCAGGCACGACAGTTTTACAGCACGAAGCAGAATCCTGATCCCTGGCAGGATGCTCATAGGAAATGCAGATTTCCTTACATGATCCTTTCCTTACAGAAAGGCCTTCCAGCAGAAAATTCTCCTCTCTCCTACCGTGGCTTCAGCATCACAAAACCGAACTGTATTATCAGATATAACTTAGTAGTTTTATTTTTGCTTGTATAACCAGTCTAAATTTCTAACTGAATGGGTGATGGAACAGCCCAAAAGACACCATCGAGGCCTGAGCAGGTAAAATACAAATTAAACTCTGGCTCAGGACCATGAGGCAGATTAGTGGAACAGATCCCGGCCTCAAGCTGGAGCTGCACCCGGGAGAGCTCCCCATGGAAGGGGGAAAAAGAAAAGATTCCCTTGCAGAGGGCCCCATGGCCTCTGCCTGGACTCAGAGGCCCAGCCTGTGGAGCTCTAAGAAAATCCTAACACTACCAAAAAATAACCTAATTCTAGGTTAAAAAAATACTTAGGGAAGACCAGATTGAACCCTTGGTTTCAGTAACTGAGCTCCTCCTGCCAGAAATCAAGAATTGCCTCATTTCTGTCGCTGTGGCCTCGCTGGGTGGCATTACATTATTCATGAGTAATGCAATCCACGTTTTCTAAACATTCCTCCCTGCAATTTAGGGTTTGGGGTTTTTTTCAAGGTTTCAGGTATTAAGTCATGTTAAAACTCATCAAAAGCCAACATTTTGATGCCATGCTCAGTGACTGCCAACTGCACAAGCAAACACCGGTGTGGTAATTCGTTCTGGCCTAATGGAGTTACAGAAAACACAGTGAAGTTTTTTGGGAGAATTTACAAGACAATAAATGCTCCTGAGCCATTAAAAAAATCTAAATACTAAGAGCTTTCAGCTGGAAACAGCAGATTACATGTACATAGTGAAGTTAATACCCAGCTGCTCTGGGAGAAGAGAACATGCCAGCCCACACAAACCCTGGAAGACTTTTCCCTGGAAGGTATTTCCACAGACCAGAAATCAGGAAGGTAAAAATTAGCTCAAGAAATACTCCTGACACCTTCCCGCCCGAGGAAGCGAAGCTCTGAGGATGAAACAATTTGTAAAGTTCACACAGTGAGTCAAACAGCTCCCACAGCCACTCCAGAGGAAATCTGCCATTGTATCTCACAGCACAGAGTAACTTCTGAAGGCAACTATGAATCACCCCCTTCCCTCCTCTACCCCACCCACAAAAACGGGACTTTTAATGGGCCTCCCAGACCACTACTCTGAACTCAGAAAGAGAAAAGCAACTTCTCAGGGTTTTCTGTGCCGAAGTTTGTACAGAAAAGCAAATGGAATATTAAAAATGCCTGTTAAAAAAAAATAGAGCAAAAACTCCGAAGAACAATTTAACACTTTTAACACAAAAAACTGAGAGCTTTGAAGGAACAATGCATGACATGGAAATAAAGACACACACAGCACGGATCCAACTCGGTTACACCATGGAGCATCCCCAGCTGGTTCAATCTCTCTGCCTTTTGGAAGTTTACTTCCCATTCTCCTCGTGGAAGTGCAACATGGGACACTGGATTCAAGTAGCAAGAACTGCTTTTCCTTCACTGTACCTTCTCCCAGTGAACATTTTACTCCTATTCCTCAGTTATTTGACTTCACCACAACCTGCACCCTGAGCAGCCACCTTCACGTGCTGCTCCTGCTTTAAGCCATGTTCCAATTCCATATTTTCTAGATTTCACAGGCTGAGCCTCTCACACAAACAGGACATCACCTACAGCACTGCTTCACCTGAGATGTGCCTGCACACGCTTCCACACCTCACTCCAGGGATACCCACACCCCATCTTTGCTCCCTTCTGCTTGTTCTATCCCACGTTTTCCCTTCACACACAGGAAAGGAACCACATCTCAGTGTCCTCCTTTTGATGACAGAGCTTTAACCCTCATTTGTTCTGCCAAGGATGTTTTGTGTCCTCATGTTCCAACATCCCAAAACATCACACTTAACACTTCCCTCATGGCACAGCAGAGGTGGAAGAGTCACCCACTGTGCTGGACACTGGCTGAGCCCACCAGGAACACTCAGATTTGCTAAAATCCAACATCTTGCAGCCCAACAACAGGTAAACTCATTCCAAGGGGAAACTAAAAGGTTTATGGGCTGCTCTTGCAAATCTGTTTATCGGGAGACAACTACCATTGCACCAGGTTATAATTAAAGTTAACACAGCATGAGTGTATCATTTGAACTCCACCAGACTGTTAAAATCCTGCATCTTCCTAAAATATTTTCGACTCCTCATTAAGCCAGGTAACAGCTGAGATGGGGAGTTTTTCCAGCCAAATCCATCCTTGTCCTAAATCTCCAAGTCAGTTACAAAAGGATCTACACATGGAGGTGAAAAGGCACCTTCAGTCTCATATCTTCACTACCTGTGGCACCTCTTGATGTGACACAGAACTCCAGGTGGCTTTGGACATTCCCTCTGCCATCCAGGTTCATCAGGGAACTGCTGATTAAACAGTACCCAAACCTGAACTGTTCTACCAACCTTGGAGGTAAATTCTTTCAACAAACTAAAGCAGAAATTCCCCCTCTGAAACTCAAGACCCATTTAAAACACAAAGCTTATAAATACCAAGCACGTGCTTCCCTGGCAAAGGGATCAAATGGCCAAAATGTGAAGATACTCATGGAATGGTTTGGGCTGGAAGGGACCTTAAAGCCCATCCAGTCCCACCCCCTGCCATGGGCAGGGACACCTTCCACCAGCCCAGGTTGCTCCAAGCCCCGTCCAGCCTGGCCTTGGACGCTCCCAGGGATGGGGCAGCCACAGCTTCCCTGGGCTGTTACAATCATCGTGGCGGCTGTGGAGCAGCACAGCCCGAGGTGCAGCACGGCCAGAGGAGCAGCACGGCCAGAGGAGCAGCACGGCCAGAGGAGCAGCACGGCCAGAGGTGCAGCACGGCCAGAGGTGCAGCACGGCCAGAGGTGCAGCAATCAGCCCTAGGACTCATCGTGCTCCGCAGCCGGGCCCCGTTCCCGGAGCGCGCCCGGCAGGAGCGGCCCGGCGGAGCCATCGCGGCCGGTCCCGGCTCGGGGCGGGTTACGCAAGGCGGGCGCTCCGCTTATGAAATACCGACCGTCCCCTCGGGGCTCCGCCGGCACCGGGGCCGCGCCCGCCGCGTCCCCGACCCCTGCGGGCCCCGGGAGGGGGGCCGAGCGGCGCGGGGGGACCCGCTGCCGGTGCCCGCGGGGGCCCCGCCGGGCCCGGGCTCACCTGCGCTGCCGATTTCCATTCATGGAGCTGGGGCGCAGCCGCTCGGGGGCTGCGGCGGGCGCGGGGGCTGCGCTGGGCGGCGGCTCCCCCGCCGCGCTTGCCGGGCGCTCCCGGTGCGTTTCCCGGTGCGTTTCCCGGTGCGTTTCCCGGAGCCGGTCCCGGCGGTGCCGCTGCCGGTGCCGCTGCCGGCGCTGCCGGCCCTGCGCGGCGGCGGAAGTGTCGTGGCCGCCCCGCAGCCCCGCTCCCCGCGCGGCCGCTCCCGCTCCCGCCCCGCGCCCGCCGGAAATCCCGCCCGCGCTTCCCCTTCCCCCGCGCGCGCCCCGGCCCTTTCCGGGGGAAGCGGAAGCGGGAGGGGCGCGGGGCCGGCGCGGTTGCCACGGAAACGGGGGGGCGGCGGGGTGCGGGGGGATCCCCGCAGGGACCGGCGGCTCCTCCCGGAGCGGGGCCGTCCGGGGCTCGGGACACCCCCGGTACGTCCCGCACGCTTCCCTGGACACACCGAACCCCCCCGGGGGTTCGGGCACAGCCCCAAGGCCGACAGAGATCAAGGAGTGTTTGCACAACGCTCTCAGGGACAGGGGGGGGATTGTTGGGGTGTCTGGGCAGGGCCAGGGGTTGGACTGGAGATCCTTGGGGGTCCCTTCCTCCAGCTCGGGATGTTCTGTGATTCAGATGTACCACGCTCACTGCTGGGTTAGGCAATGACACTTTTATCATTTCCTCTGCCCCCAGAAGATCATTTTTTCATAAGAACAGCAAATTGAGACTTGTTCCAGTGGGTTTGAACCTGCTACCTGTGAAGGAAAGTCACCTTTTCTGATGGTGAGAGGGGCTCATCCCCAGGGAAACAGACGAAGAACTGGAACTTTGGGCCAGCAGGAATTTGAGATTCAAAATCCAGATTTCAGGATCATTATTAAGAATGACCATCTTGGAGACTGTCAGCTAAAAATTAAGTCTGTAAAAGCCTAAGTGAGTCACACAGTAATGTTTCTAAACCCATGCAAATTAAAGGTAAATTACTAGAGAATTTCCTTAACCGAAATCCGGAGCAGGAAGGAGGAATGTGATCACCAAGATGAAGCAGATATGTGGGAGGGAGGGATCCCTGTACACACACTTCCCTCAGGGGCAGCACGTCTGGTCCCGCAGCTGTAACCAGAACCAGGGCAAGGGCTCAAATGCCAATCTAACACCCGAAACCAGTTTTCCAACCCGTTTTCCAGGACTCCAGACGCAGCTGCACGAGGCACGATTTGCTGTTAAACCTCTCACAGGAACAGCCCCCTTAAAACTGCAGAAGATTTCTGTTGTGGAGTAGAACTCATTTCAAACAGGTGATACAACCCACAAAGCAGCGATGAGTGCAGGACGTGTGCTGCTGCCCAGCTCAGGACAGAACGTTCTGGTGCTGCAGCTCAGGTAATTAACTAACGAGTGCCTGCCTGCCATTAGCGAGCACTTCCTTAAAATTCCTTGGCATTATTCAGAAACCCAGTTACAGCTCAATTGCTAAATCATTCATCGGGAAAGGTCTGTCCCTGCACCTTCGTGAGGTAAAACACGGGCAAAAAAACTCGAGGATGGAAACGACCTCCAGTTCTGGACCCTAAAAGTCAACCATAAGCTGTTGGCTCTGGACAGGACTAGGATGTTTGCAGAAATTCTGAAGCTGGGAAATGGCAAACCTGATGGGAAATGTAAAACAGGATTGGAAATGTAAAACATGAGGCCGTACAGAAACGCAGAGGATCGAGTTTAACCTCAATCCAAGAGGAGTCTGAAGTGTGTCCTTAAAGCACCTCAGAGCCAGCAGCCCCCAAAGCACTCGGTGAGGCTGCAGGAGCAGCAGATTTTGGAGTCCATTTCTGACAGAATCCAGGAGCCCCAGTTCAGTCAGTTCTCAGATGGCATTTTAAGTAGAACTGGCTACCGTATTCCCAGAAGTTTTAAGCAGGTATTTTTCTGCTGAAGTGTTTCTCTTGTTAAATGGAGATCTGGACAGTGAGGGGTGCTGG
Organism: Platyrinchus mystaceus; assembly: GCA_035041135.1. NCBI lineage: Eukaryota > Metazoa > Chordata > Aves > Passeriformes > Tyrannidae > Platyrinchus > Platyrinchus mystaceus. The sequence goes on from JAWWLV010000070.1 coordinate 3,278,914, forward strand.
ATCCTCTGCAGTATCTGATGCAATTCAGCTCCAGTCAGCGTTTCCCTGCTTGTCCCCAGCCTTTCCCGAGGGAACGGGATGCGCATGTCCCTTCCCCACACGATGTGACTCAGGAGTGTCACCCCGACATATTCACATTGCTTTTATTTAGGTCTTCTGCCAACAGTTACAGGGTAACAGACACTTGGGACTGCAAAGTCGTAGTTGCAAGCAAAAATCAGGACCAAGGCAAAAAAAAAATCCACAAAGGCAATTAAATCAAATCCAATATAAATACAATGTTCTGGAGCTCTTTAATCATACTGCTTTCTTTAATAAAGAGGTGGTTATGATCTTACAGTATTTTCTTTTGGCCTAATCCAAGGATTTTGTTACTCTTCACCAGTCTTAATTCCACACATACAAAAAAAAAATTGATATTCAACCTTTAAAATATAAGCCATATTTTCTTAATAAAATAAGTTTTGTGCTGCTGCTTGTTTAGTAAGTACTGTACATCAACTGTTCACGGCTATTTAACAAATGGACCATACAGAGTTCAAGCTAGAGCAAAAAAAAACCCACAAGAAAAGTAACAACCCAAAGGGAGCATCCTGTAAACACCCTATGTACAGTCCCACACTTGCTCGTAGAAAGGAGGTACGAAAGGGGCTGGAAATCGAACACAAAAGCACTGGAGTCCTGGAAATTTTCTTTCACAACTATTGAAGTGCAAATCACTCAGGCAAGATATGAATTTCACTTGTTTATTGCTCTCCTGCTGTCTGGCTTCCCTTCCTGAAACAATCACATTCTTTTATTTCACACTGATTTTCCAAGAAGAAAACCTTCCGCGAGGCAACGCTGGGTGACACTGAGACATCGGGTCGGACACGTGCGGTCCCAGAGCGCCCCGACCGCCCTGGAGCTGCGGGGAGAGGGCAGAGCAGCCCTCCCGCCCCGTTCTGTCCAGATATGAGACAAGGGGAACAACAGCATTCAACAGGTTAAATGAAAGCTACTCCTCCTCCCACAGAACTGCATGCACCCGGCGACGCTTCCAGGCGCGGACGAACTCGTGCGCGCGGAGAAGGCGGAGGCTCGGAGCCGATCGGGATGTCCGTGTGGGGCTTGGGGCTAACTACAATCCTGGCATGTACCTGGGAACACCTATCGGCTACGGCAGCAAACGCACCTCAACATGCAGCTACTCGTTTGCACCTCGGACAAGAGAAGGGGGAAATGCCGGTGCCGGAGCACGGAGAGGGCACGGTGCATAGTCCGGTATAGAAAACATGCGGGTCACTCCAACCTCTCTACAGTTCTTCAAAGTGGAAACTGGGTTTAAAGGGCACAGCAGCTACTGAGTTTGGCTTTTTTTATTTATCCAAAACCATGAAAACCCAACGCAGAGGGTGAAACAAGGGCAGAACACGATCTGCAAGTCAACAGCTGAGAGTTTCAGAAGCTGTGAAGCTTTTGTGTAGTTAAAATTGCTGTTAAAAGTAGGTGCTACATCAGCAAGTCTTCATTCATAGTTTTCTATGAACAGCCACCTTACAAATGAGTGCAAATCTTAAAGGTCCATTTTACATTTCAAGTCTCAAGGTTAAAAAAAATTGTTACAGAGCAACAAGCTGTTTCTGTAAATACCCACACTATCTCTTTTCAAATGGTTAAAAATGGCACGTGCTATGCCACAGCTACTAAAAGACATTTCAGAATTCTAGACCCAACTAAAACACTAAAATAAAAACGAGGAACCAAAATCCCTTTGCCCCTCGCTGCAGAGCAGCAGCCAGGCGCGTTCCGGTGTAATGCTGGTGAACAAACTGATTTGCAGAGAGAACCTTGACCTTGACCCCGATTTTATTCTTACTGAGAAGCTTTCTAACACCAGGTGAGCGGAAACAGCCCCTCTGAGATCGCTTTGCTTTCAATGAACACAAGCCAGAGTTCGGAGGATGAGATGGAGGTGCTGATTGGTGTCACTATGCAGGCACTTGTGTAGAGGAATGTAGGCTTCTCATGTTGACACTTAGTGTTGATGCGTTCCCTACGCTCTAAAAGCCTTCCTAAGAGTTCCCTACCTACTGACCACGGATAGTTCCTGGTCTCCTCCTCGTCACCTTGAGGATATACAGCAGTGGAGGTTGACACAAGGTGCAAAGGAGAATATGAACCAAACACTGTGGTCTTGAGGAAAAACAGGACTGTGCTAAACGTAGGATCTTCACCGAACGTGACATCAGTGGGCTCAGCACTTAGTTTGCATAGCATAGTGATGTCTTCACTGTTCACAAACACGTTGCCCCAAAAGAAAACGGGAAGAGTGAATTCCCGGCGTTAGGACAGCTCAATAGGCCAACATGACCAGTGTGGTTTTCGTGAAGGCAAGGCAAGTTTCCAGGTCAGAGAGTACGAACCAAAGAGGTGTGGATGTGCTCCTGTCCGCGCGGGCCGGGGCAGCCTCGTGTGGGGCTGCCTGGGACACGTGTCAGGCAGGAAAATGAGACCAGAGCTCTTCCCCGCAGAGCGTGCGCCTCGTCTGTCCCTTGAAGGAAGCGCTGGGAACACTTTCATGTCAAAAACCCCAGATAATCTGCCCGGATGATACTGGTACTGAGCTGCCCCCGCGGCCCCACCGCCGTGCGTGCGGTCGCTGCGCAGCAAAACGGGCCTGAAAAGCAGTGACCAGGTTCCTGTGGGGAAAAAGGCTGTTTTCCTGCTACAAACACAAATCAGGAGCTTCCCCCATGACAACAACAAGGATTTCATCATTCTAAGGAACGATCTGGTGTGCTTTCAGAATCAAAACCCTGGGCATGAGAGCAGTGATACCATGACACGAAGAGCAGCAAAACTGAGCAGCAGAGAGAGAGAGAGCCGGGAGGTGCTGGAGGTGGGGGATGTCGGAAAGCAGCCAGCCCGGGCAGACACATGCTGAATGCACCCGGCACGGAACGGGCTGCAGTCGGCAACACTCATCGGACAGGAAACGCTGGAAAGCTCCGGCGTGAGCACACAGCCTCGGGAAGTGCGGGGATGTAAACTCTGAGAATGTTAATGACTTGTGGATTTTGGCAACAGACTCAGTATCATATAAAAATAATGTTTAGTAAAAAAATCCCGGTGTCCATTGTAAAAATTCAGGGGGGAAGAAAAAAAAAAAAGAAAGAAAAAATGGATAGCGCTTTCTGTCCTCATGGGATGGAGATGCCCCCATTTGTCAGAAACAGTTTTAAATAACAAGTAGTACACTGGAAACAAAAATGGGTCAGCAGCCATTAAACGTGTCCTGTATGAAAGTGCACATCTTTCAATGGGGTTTAACCACCGTGAGGTCGTGATCTGACACAAACTGCAACTGAGGACCATAGAAATTAACTCCTTCCGATGGAAATATGGACCACCATCAAGACAAGATTACTAGTTTCCTTACAAGATTAAAAACATTTGCAGCATCATAGTAAGGCACTCACCCATGGAATAGTCTGTGACTGTTGCTTCGAGCAGCAGCAGCTGACTAGCTTGTAACACGAGGAAGACAGTTTTCAGTTCTGAGCTAAGTGCTAGGGTGCCTTACATTATCCGGGGGGAATCACTCGGGGGCGGGGAGCTGTTAGTGTTAGAATTCTCCTATAAACTAGTTGGTTTTTTTTTTTTCCCCCTTAACCCATTAAAGCATCTCATAATCTAAAATATTAGTTTTATAAATCTAGTCTTCTGTTTTAAGGCTCTAAAAATACCCTCCCCCCAACCCCCACAAAAAATACCTACCAGCGCCTGGTGGGCAACGGAGGACCAAAGCCGCCAGTTCACAGTCAGGAGTCTCTAGTATTGCATCTTAAAAATGAAAACCTGCTTCCGCCTCCCGGGAGTTTTATCCCTTCCCTTGAATGCCTTCGTGTGTTTGGTCAGGTCAAAATTTTGCAAAGCCAGAAAAAATTAAAAAAATAATCATCATCATCATCATCATCAGTCTCTTCCAATCCGACACAGGTGTTGGATCGTTCTGTCCCGTGGTGCTGGTCTCCTGCCTCGAGTCGACGCTGCCTGCCCTGCAGTGATTTCTCATTGGAAAAAAAAAACAAGGTGTCCCAATGCTTCCTTTTTTGTATGGCTCCTACAAATCTGAAAGCTTTCTTGAGTGAGGTAACAAAAGTTAGGCTTTCAAGCAAAGTACATGGTACGTAAAGTGTCCTGATGAACCTGCACAGCCTTCGCCAAGGCCTGGGGGTCTCTGCCGTTGCTCTGTCCAGATATATGGCTGCCCTCGCCACTGAAAGTCAAGGAAATCACTGCATAATTATTTCATATTTTCCCCCCAGGAACACTGAGAAACTCCCCTGGAGATGGGGGTCAGCTGAGTGCAGGCAGCACAGGAGTGCTCTGCATGTGCATGAGTGCCATGCATTGCAGTGCATGGAGATGCTGCATGTGCCGGTGTCTGTGCCTGGACTGCAGAGATTCCAGCACCTCCAGGCAGCTGGGAATGCTCAGACACTCCAGGGATGTTCCTGCCAGCTGGGATGAGCTCAGGATGGGATTTAACCCTCCGCTACCCCCTGCTCCTCCTGTGCTGGGACTTAAGAGGATGCAGCTATGTGCAGGTCTCCCCCCAGGAAGGCTGTGCTGCAGCACCACTCAGACACAGACACTTTCATGCCTCCTGTCCCCTGCCCATCCCTGGCTGTGCCCTCAGGGCCACAGGCTGAGCCCCTCACCTGTCGTGCTCCTTGTCCACGAGGTGGTACCTGGCCCGGAATGCCACCAGCCGGGCGTAGTAGGCCGGGGCTGGGATGGACACGGAGCGGGTGCAGCGCACATACGTGTGGCACAGCTGGTACGTGAGGATCTGCAGCTCATCCGCCGTGAACCGGTTGTCATCCCAGAGCACGTAGTAGTGGGATGGCCGGCTGGTGCCCTGGGAAGGAGGGGGGGCAGTGTGAGAGGTCCTGCCAGCACCCAGACACGGGCAGCCACAGCAGCTGCCTCGCGTCCTCACCATCCCCACCCTGATCCAAATGATTTGTCAGACAGCCTGGGCAGGAGAGAGGCCTGTGCTTCCCTGATGTCAGAGCCCCACATGATGAGGCAGGAAAGCCCTTGGCACTGAGGTGCAAAGCAGTATTAACACCACTGCCCGGTGCCTGTTCCCTGTGTGCTGCTGCTCCTGGAGCGGCACGGCCCTGGGATCCCCCCCGACTCCGGCCAGCTCCTGCTGTCCACACAGGGGAGGGGAGGCCAAGCAGCCTCCCTTGTGGAAGCAGCTGCAGATTAAGTGAGAGCAGTTTTTCCAGCCCGGTTTCTGACTAATCCTGGCCGCCTGCAGCCAGGCAGCTGCAGAGCAGGCAGGGACGGCTGGCCCAGCTCTGCCGCCCACAGCCAGACAGCAGGTCCCCGCTGACAACCGGGCGCCTGGCGAGCCCAGCACGCTCAGACACCAGCTGACAAGCTGCTGAATTGGCTGCTCTGAACGAGGAAAATCTCTCAGGAGAGATCCTTGGCTCCGGGAGAGAAACCGAGTACGTGCCACACAATGCAGCAGCAGTGCGGACCCGGCACCTGCTCGCCAAACCACCGCAGCGGCAGCTCGGATCCAACTGCCCTGGTCTCCATGCCAGGGGGGGCTGAACAGGGCTGGGACAGATGCATGAGAGCACAATCTGCCACACCAGCCAAAAAAACCAGCAGCACCACAACAGCCATCGCTGCAGCGCGGTACCTGAATGCCTGCATGACTGCACAGGTAGAAGTCGAACTCAAAGGGGTGGGTGATGTTTGTATCCACCGTTGTTCCTGCTGGGATGTTCCCGCTCTTCCCAATCTACAGGGAATAGAAAGAGAGATCCAAGTGTTGGGTTATTTCCAGGTGCCCAGAGCATCATCCCTAACACAGCTGCCCCAGTGCAGGGTCCCCATGTCGGTGTGAGAGCAGCAGGCAGAGCCACTCCCCAAGTGTGGGTTCCAGGGGGACAGAGCAGCTCCTTCTGCTCTGCTCCCTGTGTAAACAGGCCTGCTGGCATTCTCTGCAGGCAGCAACACCAGGCATGACATGGAAACAGAGCCAACAGCAGGGTGAGGGTTGGGCACTGGCCCATCCTACTGCAGAGATGAGGCTTAAGTGAGCAAAACTCCAGGGTTGTCTGCAGAGCATGTGCTGGAGTCTGTGCCACAAGATACTGGGGCTTTTACATCCTGGTCAGAACAGTCCTCAGTTCCCAGGATTAAATCTTGCCGCTCTAACCAGAGCAGAGTCTGGTTAGACTCGATCTAACCACTAAATTCAGATGACATCTAGGAAAAGCGACAGACTCAACGCTGCTGCAGAGCACACACAAACAAGCTGTGAGCAAGGGGTTATTCAGCCTGTCACGTCAGCAGCTCCAGCTATCACCAAAACAACAGATGTTTTCAAGCTGACAGAGGTTATTTCAGGAGTCACCAGGATCATCAGCACCCAGTAACTCATAATAACAGCAAACAGCTGGCTGGGGTTCTAGAGGCAGCCTAATCCACGTGGCTGCGGGAGTCCAGCGAGCAGCACGTTTCATTCAGAATAAGCTCTCCCTGCCAGTGATGAGACTCCCCCTTGGCAAAGCCAGGGCTGGCTCTTCCATCAGACAGGGATGAATCAGCTGCCTCCCACCCCATGGTGCTCACCCTCTCGTTCTTGTCTGCACAGAAGAGACGGGTGTGATGCCTCTTCTGGACGACGATGTAGGTGATGCCAGGCTGGTAATCTTTTTCCAGTTTGATGCAGGCGTCTCGAATCGCCAGGAGCTCATAGTGAAGGATCTGGAGAGACAAGGGCATGCAGAGTGTGGGGATACATCGGCACCCAGCTGTCCCTGGCACCCTTTGGGGAGCCCTGTGAGAGTTGGTGCATTCCTGCTGCCCGACAGGGATCCGAGGGGTCCTCACCTGTGGGAGCTGCCCCTCGGGAACACCATCACGGTAGAAGATGATCCTGGTGGGTTTGAAGCGGGTGGATTTGTAGAACTGGATGAGGAGCTCCCTCACCATGTAGGACAGGTCCTCGATGATCTCCTGGCGCGGGCGCTGCACGCGCACCGTGGCACAGTACCGGCTGGGGTGGGCGTCCATGCTGCCCACCACCTGCAGCGACAGCCAGGCCCCAGTGTTACACCGGGAAGGACAGAGGGGATGGGGGACATTCCCAGCCTCCACCTGCTTCCCACATGCACAGCTGGCCGTGGGCAGAGCACCTGAGCTCACAGATCAGATGGGACAGCAAATACTGTACAGGCAACCAGCACCCAAAAGGGACATCCCTGGTCGTGGGCACATCCCGGTGTCACAGTCCACCATGCCCTTTGCAACATTTATGGGAATTTCCAGCGAGACAACTCGGGCTGGTGCCCCGGAGTGACGTGGCTGTGGGGGCTGCTGCTGCTCTGCCCAGTGGTGAGGGGGACAGGGCTGCCCCAGACAGCCACGGGCTGCCCCAGGACACGGTGGGTCAAGTCACCACTCGGCAGCCGCTGAGCAGGGAGTTTCCATCACAGCGGGTGCAGTGCAGGGGACACCTCAGAGATGTCAGAGTAAGAGGCCAGGAGCAGCCAGGCTCAGCTGTGACACAGGGGCAGGGGTGCAGTGTGAATCAGGTGCTGTCCCACCCTTGGGGACAGGCCCGGCTGCCTCGCTCACCACACTCAGCTGCGACTTTGTCGTGTTCCCCACATCCCCCTGAGCAAGGGGGAAGCACCACATATCCCCCCCATCCCAGCAGTGTGAACCTGCTGCCCTTCCCCAGCGCTTTCACTTTTGCTTCACAAACAGCTCTGGGGTCTGGGTGCTGCACTGGAGCCAAGGTGCACAACAGAAATAGTTCCTCCACCCGTGGACCCCCCTTGCCTAATCAACAACACACCAAGGACAAGGTCAAGTCCCTCTGAAGGCTCTGCCCTTCTCCTCCCCTGCAGCTTCAAAAATGCTTTCATAAAAAGTAAGAAAAAAGCCCCAGTGGTCCTGCACAAACCACAGAAGACGTTTTCAGAGGGGAAGTGTCGCCGCCAGGAAACAGACTGTTCTGTCCCACCCACACCTACAGCAAACAGCCCAAAGCCTTTCCCAACCCCTTCTAATTAAGAAAAAACACTCCTCCAAAGATGCATTTGCATGCCAAGGAAAACCTGAGCTGTGAGTCCTGGAAAGTTAAGAACTTAATAGGAAAATGCTGACATGCTTAACTAAAACAGACTCTGAGAGAACCTGACACTCTCCTGTGCTCCAACAAGCAGCGTCTCCCAGCCTGAGAGAGGGCACGAGCTGCCTGCAGTCCCACTGGCACCGAGCAGCACTTCGCTCTTGGATGCTCATTATTCATTTGAGAGGAAGACAAATCCTCCTTCCCAAAAAGCTCAGAAGCCCAGTCACCCCAGTGTCCCCCATCTCCAAAATCCCAGCTCTCCCACTGGGGGAAGGTCCCTCCAGGGCTGCAGCTGGACCAGGATGCTTCGGGATGACTTGGTGCAGCTCCAAGCTCCCTGAACATCATGAGCCCCATCTGGTGGCAGCTGCCAGCTCTCCCCGGGTCTCCCCAAAACTGCAGCTCCTCTGCTGAGAGGCAGAAGAGAATCAGGGAACCACCTCCCCAGGAATGGGATGAAACACCTGACAGAGCACAGGGCCACCCTAACAACTGTCACCATGGGGACAGCAGTGACAACCCCCTCAAGGACACGAGTCCCATTCCAGCTCCTGCATCCCTGCAGGGCTTTTGGGCACTTACAGCTGTTATGGAGGGTTTCTTCCCATCTCCTGCTGGTGGGTGAGTGACATCGGCCCCAAGGAAGATCACTGGCTGCTGAAAGACGGCAGAGCTGGTGGGAGAGCAGAGAAAGCCACGGTCAGCCTTTGGGGCCATCTCAGAGTGATGCAGGCCCCCTCGTAAAGCCAGGCAGGCAGCACCACCAGGGACTTGGAAACAACCCCAAAACTGTGAGAGGCAGTGGCAGTACGAACCGCTGGTGAGGCACAAGGATGTTGTTGATCCCGCCAAGCTTGACGTTGATCTTGAGGCAGAGGTTGGAAAGGGTCTGCGGGGAGGTTTTCACCACGTTCTTGACCTGGACACACTGTGTGGCCATTCCCAGGAGAGTGTCCCCAACACGCTTCACCTCAGCTGTGGGCAGAGGCAGCAAGTGAGCACACAGGCAACCAGCACCACACTGCTTTCAGCAGCACCCTCAGGAATGTGGAGAGAGAGCACCATGGGAGCCAACCCTGCTGAGACAGAGCAAAGCCCTTCTCCTCCCTCTACTCGCCCCAGACGCACCGTACACCGGCGTCTTCCCGGGCAGGATGACAATGATGAGCTGGAGCCCCGAATAGGTGTTCTTGAGGTGTCGGAACATGGGCTCCACACTGTCTGCACCCTGGGCGTACTTGCAGAAGCAGGGCTGGCCCTGGATGGGCATCCCGGCGTCCTTGGAGATCTTGCGCAGCTGGTCTGTGAAGTTCCTGTGCCGGGAGGAGAAGCCGTGAGCCCCGAGCCCTGCCCATGGCGGCTGTGCCATCCCGGCACCAAGGGCTGCCTATGGCACAGAGACAGGGCCATCCCAGCATCCTGTCACGGCTCTACAGCACCCACCAAGTGCATGGGACCAGCATGTGTTAGAGCTCACCTGGCCCCTCTCTGTGCCCTCTTACCCGAGTACTGACTCTTCCTGACACGACAGAGCCCTTCCCTGTTGGGAAGCTGGAGAAGCAGGGAACGGACCTGCTGCCTAGGACAGCTGATTTCCAGGTGATTGCAAAGCTGTTGCCAACCTGACAAAGTGCTCAGCCAGACTCTGGATTTTTGGATTGCCAAGGATGGATTTGATGCAGCAAGAGCCAGAGAGACCACTCAGCTCTGCCCCAAAAGGGGCATGGGACAAGTGTGGTGTCACTCCCACCTGCACCCAGGTACTGCAGACATGGACACTCTGAGCTGTTCCAAAACCCAAACTGACCATGCCAAACACCCAGAAGATGCACACAAAGTGCTTGCCTTAATGCATCCACTCTCAATCAGGAGAAACAGAGGCCCCATCAGAAGTGACCATTTCCCTAAATCAAATAAACTGTCACTGCTCTACATCACTTCACTACAGAAGCAGTTTCTCTAAGCTACCAAAGCTTTTCAGAAAGCCCAAAACTTCTCCACAATAACCCATGGGAACTTAGGATACTTCCTACATGAAGTATGTTATTTCAGATAGATTTTCAAGGAATCTTTAAATCAAATATCCCTCACAACCCTCTGAGGAGATTCAGCTAGAAGAGTTCAAATACATCTTTAGTGCTGACAGTATCAGCTCACAGTTCTGCAGCTCCCTGATGCAAAGAGCAGACTGAGGAGAGCCTGACTGGCAGCTCACAGGTGCTCACTCCAACCTGGCTTTGGGATGGCTCAGGGACTGTCTGCAGCCAGGACAAACAGCCAGGCCCTCTGGGTAAACCGACAGCAACAGGAACTGAACACCCCAGATCAGACTGGAACCACGAGCAGTGGAGCTCTGTGCAGCTCCAGCACTGGTGATGCTGGATGTGCAGCCCCAGGCTGGGAGCAGCAGGGTGGCCACAACGGGAGCCACGGCCCCCCCAGCTCCCCCAACCCACACAGGCTGCCCCTTTCCTTACTTCAGCACCTCCTCTCGACACTGCTTCTGCGGGGCAAAGCAGGCAATGGCCCAGACTTTGATCTCAATGCCGTTGTAGAACTGCTTCCCTCGCATGTCCCACACGCCCTGGTTGGGAGTTGCAATGGCCCGGTTCTGCAAGGCAAACAGAGGGTCAGAGCACTGCAGCCTGCCCAGCCCCGCAGCCCCAGAGCCCCGCACGGCCAGGCTGCGCTCCCTGTCACAGCCTCAGCTCCTCAGCAGTGATGGGAAACTCACCCAACCTACCCTACCCTGAACATCCCTCTCCCCTTCACCTCTTGGTTTTGTCACTCTTGGCTACAACTTCCAGACCAGTTCTATTGCAAAAAGCCCAAAAGACACAAACCCAAGGCACCCTGATAAAAAATTCCAGCTCTAACCTACAAATGTGAAGGTAATACAAATTTTGTTGAGAGGCAGCGTTTTCAGGGGTGACAGCATCTCCCTCACAATGCAGCTGAACCCAGGCAGGGCAGCCTTGCTTACCCGGCCTCCATACTGCAGGATGGGCGCCGGCAGGACCCGCCCCGTCACCTCCGTCATGTCATCCTTCACCTTGATCCCAAACTCCTGAATGTACGGATCCAGGTTGTAGCTGGCATTCTTCATCTGCAGAGGGAAGGCAGGGCCATGGGAGGGAGTGAGACCAACTGCTGCATTCCAGGCAGTTGCAGCTGGCTGGGAACTGTGGGCACTTGTGGGAACTCCTCTGTCAGGGGAGGGCAAGTGGATTAACACAAAGGCCCAGACCCCGTCCTTCAAACTGACCCACGGGGACCTGATTTTGGAGCACACTGACCAATGCAACTGAGAGCAGAGCCTGCTCCTGAGATTTAAGGCTTCAACAGGAGGGTTCAGACTGGAGAGACTTATCAAGAGTCCCAGAGGGAATATCAAATGTCTCTGGCTTTGAAAGCCCAGAGACAGCCGTTTGAGGAACAACAGTCCCATTAACCAGCAGCCAGGCACAGACAGAGTTCCTGTACTGCAGCCCCACCATGCACAGCCCCATGTACACCCACAGCCAGGGGCATTTCTCTAACTTGTTTCCCTATTTTTAGTTCCAGCTCCCTTTGGGTCAGGTTCCATCAGCATGAGGACCTGAATTTGTCATACATGCATTTCTACGGTCACTTTGAGCTGGGCTCCCCTGTGCCAGTGTCCGCTACATGCAGGCACCTCTGACTGGAGATTCATTGGGAAGAGGGGGATAAACCCACTCCATTAACCCCACCAGCACCTTCTGAACAGGTCACAGCTCTTCAGTGCAGAGCAGCTGAGGAGCAGGACCATGGCAGGGTCCATCATGGACATGGCCTGTAACCTGCCCTCAGAGCTGCAGCCCCAACACGTCCCCAGGGACTCGTGCCACGTACCAGGCGACTGATTTCCTCCTGCCTGTCTGGGGCAGACCTGGCTGTCGCTTTTATCATGGTTGATGTTTGATTGTCTGTGAGCTTCTTGATGCACCTCTGCCCAGCCACGATGTTACACACCTGCACGGGAGGGGACAGCACGTGTTGGGGACAGGTGAGACACGGGGGACCACGGCTGAGCACAGCACTCGGGCCCTGCAGCCAGCCCCAAACCAGAGGTGCCAACACTCACCTCCAAGGGCAGGTATGTGTGTTTCTGCTCCTGGCCAACCTGGAGACAGGGCAGGTGGGGGTATTTCAGCTGCAGGTTGTATTTCTGCTTGAAGTACTGAGCCACTGTGCACTCCACAGTCTGACCGCTCTCCAGCTGCAGAGGGAACCTGGCAGAGGGATGCACCTACTCAGAACAGACACTTCCAGGCCTCAGGCACTATGTACTGTGCCTGGGAAGGGGGAGCTGCCAGGCTCCCACCCTGAGCTGCCATACAACAAAATAAAAAGCATAAGTGTATTTTCAGAAATGGAGTCAGGAATACTCTGACCCCAGTGTGGGACTGAGAGCCCTAAATAAAGCTCTCCCTCACTAATCCAGCTAATCAGGGCAAATGTTTATTGCAGGACGTGCCACACATGCCACAGTCAGGTACGGAAATACAGCACACTGGCACTTGGGAGGGCTTGTGTGCCCAGTGCCCTCCCTGGGAGCTGAGCTGAGCTCCAGAGACAGGCTCACCGGCCTCTCCTGGTATGGGACAGCAGCCCCGGGGTGGGCAGAGTGTGGGGGCAGGAGGGGACATTTCCCTTCAAAAATACATTAAAAAAAAATCAAACTTCCTGGCTGAGGGGTGCCACAACACCCACAGCCAGAGCGTGATACCCAGTCTCACCCAGCACCAGCTGCTCCCAGCTCCATAAAGAGCTCCATGAAAATGCAGAATTGACTTGATATTCTTTATGGAGCCAAAATTAGACAGGAGAGCCAGGCTGAACACCCCAGCAAGGCACCACATTGCTCCTGCACTTGCCAAGCTCTGGGGCTGTGACCCAGGGGTGCTGGAGCACAGGGGACGCCGAGGGGAGCCGAGGCCCAGCCTGCTCCCAGCCACACACAAATAATTCCAAGGCAGACACTCGCGTTATCCCCTGACAAAGCCTCTGCTCTGGCTGTGGCTATTTTAAGAAGGAAGAAAACCAAACTCAGAGGTAAAAACTAGGACAATTCCTGGCATGTCAGCTCCCGCCCGCCGCCGTGCTGCGCCTGCCAGACACAGCATCCTCTGTGCTCCCACCTCCCTGCATCCCGCTCCGTGTGTGCCACGGGGCTCCAGAGCCTCCCACACGTCTCCCTTCGCCATCAAAGGCTGGAGCTTCCTGTCCAGCTCTCCCTAACGACACCAGCAGCTGTTAACAAGGAGAACAGTGCGGATTTTTCCAAGGGCACTGCCCACCCGCCTTACGTCTGGTGGCTGGCCGGACGCCGGGTAACGTTACACACGCGGTATTTCCTCTTCATCTGCCCACAGTGGGTCACCTCCACCTTCAGACCTGAAGGGAGACACAGCACAGTCATGGTGAAGGCAGGAGCAATTCCTCTTTGCCCAATTCCCATTCCCCCAAGGCACTGCCAACACCTTCCTTGGCTAATCCCCTACTTGCAGACACCCCAAATAAGAGCACGAGGGAGGCAACGGTGCCCCATGAGATATTTAAAATGTGTACCTCTTGTACCCTCCACCTCTCTGCAGGGGCTCGGGGAGCTGTCAGGGGACAGGTCCCAGTGTTCCCCAGAGGCTCTACCTTTGATCTCCTTGGTGAAACGCACTCTCTGTGAGTCCGTCAGGGGCTTGGGCTGCTCGTCGATGTTACGGATGTCCAGCACCTCGCACATGAACTCGATGACAGGCTGGGCCTTGTAGAAGGCGGTGGCCGACACTGTGGAACAGACACCACGATGTGTCTCTGCCCCCCACCAGCCTCCCCAAACACACCCGGCCCCACCGCTGCAGCTCCCCAGCATGAGAAATAACGTCACCATCGATGTTGAGCATCATCTTCCACATGGCAGGCCGGACTGACTGGTGGAAGCCGAACCAGACCTCCCTGCCCCCTCCCAGGGGGTGGTAGTAGCCTTCGGGGGGCGAGAAGAAGGAGCGGCCGACAGGAGTGTACCTGTGAACAGGGGCAAACCATGTCACCCAGAGCACAGCAGCCCTATGGCATCACCCCCAGCCCCCCGAGCCGGTGATCACCCCACCGGCTGCACCACCCACTTTATTTCTTTTCCAGGAGCACCCAGAGACGTGGCAGGCACGGCCACCTCCTCCCAGCAACCGTCAAGGCCAGTCCCAGCAACACCAGCCTGGCAAGGGCAGTGGTGCCCTTCCCTCCCTGGCACAGCCCTGTCACCCCTCGGCACAGGTACCTCATGGAAGCCAAGTGCCTCATGGCAACGTCCAGAGCCTGGACGGACTCCAGCGGGACGGGGATCTGCCCGCTGACCAGGGCCTCGTGCAGCATGCGCCAGCTCACGATGGCCATCCATTTGATGGAGACCTTAAATATCCTGTCCTTGCCTTCCCCAGGGATCGTCACCTCAAAGTCAACCTGGGGGCAGGAGGGAAAGGAAAGTGACGGTGGCATCCCTGCAGGGACAAGGTGGGGTTGTGTTCCACTGGTCCTTCCCAGGCAGGAGGGAGGTCACACTGCCCACACAGGGCTCGCCGCCCCTCTTACCCGCTCGTTCCCAATAGGCAAGGCTGTGACAGTGTAGATGTTCTTCTTCCCATCGTAGACTGGTTTTCGGTCACCAAAGATCTGCGGTTTGAAGTGCTGCACCATGTACTCCACGACTTCCCTACACAGGCAAGAAAAAGGGGCGGGGCAGAGAAGGGAGAGGTTTGTTTAGCCAGTTTCTTTACATCCTGACACCTTCTACGACCTGCCCCCCCAAGCAGGAAAGCCCCTGGACAAATGGCCATGTGCCCTGCCCCACAACTTGGTACACAGGCTTTGGCAGAAGGAGTGTACGTGGCACGGGGGAAGGCGCAGCCGCCGGAGCTGCCGCAGACCCGCCGCGCGTGCCGGGAGGGAGCGACTCGCTGCCCAAGGCATGTGCAGCATCTGCTCGCCGGCCTTCGGGTCACAGAGCTCCCCGGGCTGCGGGGGCAGGACGGGACAGGCAGCAAACTGCACATCAAAAAGAAAAACAAAGGAAAGTAAAGTACACGATGGCCTGAGGTCCGGGCTCGCTATTTTTAAATCGGGGATTGTTGCCAAAACAACACAGCTGCTCAGGAGCAGCAGGGACCGTGCTGAGGCTCCAGACCACTGAGGCTGCCGGGGAGGAACCAACACTGCTGCACAGACATGGCTGAGGGGTCCAGCCACCCATGGGCGCCGGGCAGCACCGTGACCCAGCCACTGCTGTGACCCTGCCACAATGTAACCCTGACGGCTTCCATTGCAAAGACAGAGACAGGCACTTATGGAGCCTCCACAAGGAAACTGGAAGCAGGGAACAAGTGCCAAAACCTCTAATACTTGCCTTACCTGTTGACTCTGCGGGGACATTTGTCAGGCTTGATATCCACTTCATAATGATACACATCGATCTTGGGAATGTCCACCTCAAAGTAGTTGGCCAAGAGCTTGATGGGCTTCCCGACGGTTCCTATCCCGGGCCGACGCGGCGCCTGGAACACCTGCTGCAAGGGGGGCAGGTATGCGCCTGCAGCTGCGGGAGAGAGCACGGCTCAGGAGGGCTGGGAGCAGCCCTGTGCCCAGACAGAGGGACCACAGCCCACGCCAGAAGGTCCCCCACTACCCCTGCTCCTGGCAGGAGTTGGCAGTGGAAGAATGCATAGCAGCAGAGGAAGCAGCTTCCCTGGGCACGCTCTGGGGAGCACCAGCACCAGCCAAGCCATCGAAGGGCAGTGCTACAGCAGGCCCACCACCTTCCTCAGCACCGGCTCTGGCACCGCCTCCTCCGATGGGAGAGCAGCACTGGCTCCACCAGCATGGAGTTGCATGTCTGCCCCTCTCCAAGATGCAATTCCCTGGATACTCTGTCAGCAGGGACCTACAGACATGTGTGTTTCCCCTCCATCCTCCAGCAAATTCCGACTTGCTGCCGGAGAGAGATGCCAAAGAAACAGGAAACACATTATTGCATCTGTACTACATGACTGTTGAACTGCCGGGTTTTGAAAAAAAAAACCAAATCCAAACCAATCCTAAATCTCCACTTCAAGTAGTGTAGGGACCCATAAAGAGGGAGACACCACCAGTTTTTCCACAATTCCCATTACACAGACTCACTAACAAGGCTCTGGAGACATGGGATGGTACCAGTGCATGGCCACAGGACTGAGTGGTGTTTTGAAGCCAACAGCACCCTCAGATTCAAAGGTATTTAAAACACTGCCAAGGAATTATGGCACTGCTCTCTGAAGTGAGCCCTGTCCTCCCTGCCCCATTCCCACTTTGCCCATCTCCACCCATCCCAGTTTGCATCTTCTGTGTGTTCCTCAAGCCCCACGAGGTCTGGGCCAGCTGGGCCGGTGTGGGGAGCACGTGTGGGGGTATTCACAGCGCTCCATCTGCAGAGCCAACTGTCCACGCCAGCCCCAGGCAGCGTCCCGGCTCCAATTCAGCCTCCTGAACACATGGTGCTTTTAGCACCCCTTTCTCCCATCCACTTCCTTTTTAAACACAAATTTCAATTCCAGACTAAAAATACCAGGAGCAGAAAAACAGAAGAGCAGCAAACTAAGCTTCAAATTTGTTTTTCACTTTTGCACCCAATCTCTGCATGGCTTTTCCTGACAATGAAATGCCGGACAACAAGGGGATGGGACAACTCTGGTGACCATCCAGGGGCTGAACTGCAGAAGTTAATGCTCCAAAGCCAACCTCTGCTCCTGCTTCTGCCCTGCAGCAGGAGCTCCAAAATCTGCCCTGAGCCTGGGGCTAACCTGACCCCAGCACCTCCTTGGGCAAGGCAGCATGGGACCTGGAGAAAGGTGGGGATCCCTGAGGGAACTGCAGGGCTTGGATGCTGCAGGTACCCACAGCTGGCCCAGGACAGGGTGACTGCCAGACCCCCCGGACAAATGGCTGCACTCGGCTCCAGGGACAGCTCGTTTTAAGGAACTGACTTTCAGATGAGTTGCTCCCGGTGTAAGTCATGTCTCCACATGACTAACATTTCTTGGCAGTGACCAGCTCCCTGCCTGCGAGCTGATGCATTTTTAAATCATGGTTACAATCAAAGAGGTATTTGCCAGCGCTGCAGGAGCCTCCGGTCCCTGGGTTTGAGTGAGGAACCACACAGCCCATCTGTGCAAGACCTGCCAGGCCACAGCAGCTCTCTGCTGCCTTCCCACATCACAGCCAGCACCTGCAGCTTCTCCTCCTCTGGATCTTCTCATCCCCAAGATGATCCCGACAGCCACGTCTGAGCAGGACAGCATCTCCATGTGCCCAGACCTCCATGTGCCCAGCATCTCCATGTGCCCATGGCATCCCCATGCATGCAAGGGATGCAGGGTGGCCACAGCTTGGCAGCTGCCCTGTGGCACTTGGGTGCCCAAGAGGAGCTGAAGCTGGTTTGGCACTGGCAGGACCTCCAGGTGCAGATGCTCTGCTCCAGTCACCCCAAAAATACGGCTTTGCCATACAAACCCTCTCGCCACAGGATACCTAGATGCTTCATGAACAGAACACCCTGCAATCAGGCCCACGAATCACAGGTGAAGGAAGGAACCAGCCTCCAGCAACGCAGAAGTTGGCTCAGGAGTTTGATAGGACCCAGGAGATACAGCAAACACAGGGTAAGATAAGTGGTCAGCATGGCTGGAGACCAGTGCCCAGTGGCACAGAGATGCTCTGCAAAGAGCGTGGCAGGACCACGGCCAGTGTTGAGGATGGGCAAGTTCACCCCTGGCCTGACTCAAAGGGTTTTATTTTTGACCACAACACATGTTCCTTGAATGTGACAAGTGGAAGCAGCCACCACAGCAGCACTTCCAGGACATGAGCCGAGCTCTCACCCAGCCTTGGCTGCTCCAGCCCAGGTGAGAGGGACTCTAAAGCCCTTTGGTGAGCACACAAGTTGGGTTCATCCCTTCACACACCACATTCCTGCCCCAGGGTGCTCAGGGTCCCTCCATGATTTGCCTCAGTGCAAATCCTCCTGAAAGCTGCCCTCTGCCTGGCTTGGAGGATGCTGTGCCAGGGAATCCCGGGCAGCTCGACGTGGCATCCCTGGGTACCTCCTGTCCACAGCCCTGGCTGCAGCCCGGAGCAGAAGAAAAGGGGCCAGCAATAAGAAGCCTCATTAAAAAGTGACCCAAAGTGCACGAAGACAGGGGGGCTCCTGTACGTGGAGGGGCTCCTGCACATGAGGAGTGGGGGGCTCCTGCATACCTCGACTCTCCATGGCAAAGCTGCACAGGCTCCCACTTTGTCATGTAAATGTGGCCGCCGGGCCGGGGGCTGCAGGGCGAGTGTTGTTCCTGCAGCACAATGCGGCCAGTGAGCGGGATGAAATCCGCTGCCATTAGGAATTCCGCGGCCCGGGAGGAACCACAGACCTTCGCACACAAAGCCGTGCCCTGGGGACGCGCCGGCGGCGGGAGCATCGCCGGGTACCGCGGGCAGAGACGGCGGCGAGGGCAGCACTGCGAGGTGAAAGCAAGTTTGGGGTAATTAGCGCTGGAAAACTCTTTGTTTCTGTTATTTATTATAACAGCTGGGGAACACGACCCACTGCCCAACAGCTGCCTGCGCTGGTGGGACGGCATGAAATTACCATGTCATTGAAATCCTCTCCAGCGCCGCATTCAGCCGAGGGGCCGCGGGAACGGCGCCCAGACAAAAGGGAGTTTTATTGCGGCGGCGGCGGGTCCGGCCCCCTCCCCGCACACCCACCGCCAAAATACAGCCGGGAACCGGAGAGGAGCAAACGGGGCCCGGCACCACAAACACCACCAGACATGCGGCGTGGCCCAACCTCACCCCGAGCCATCCCCAACTTAAACCACTCCAGAAGCTACCCGGGAATTGAAACCCCTATAGGAGGGCAAAGCAAGAGGCAGGGGCAGCACCAGCGGAAAAGGCCGCTGCTGGTGGGGTGAGCAATTGGCAATCCAAATCTCCAGACTCAACACCTTCAAAACCGCCGGCTCCAAGTAGTGCCCGATGCCATCCTATGCATCCCAAACTTCAAAAAGCCCCATCTCAGCTCTGCCAACCCAGACATCACTGCCTGCTCCTTCCCGAGCCCCCTGAGCACCCCAGGATCAGGCAGCTGTGGGTGCTTTTGAGTTCAACACCAAACCAAGTTCCAGCAGGTGATGCCCACGCAGGGCAGAGGCTCTGGCTGCAGCACCAAACCCGTGTGTGCTCCTGAGGGCAAGGCCAAGCTGTCCAAGCACTGCTCCTGCCCCGTGTCCAGGTGGCTGCGCCCAAAATATGAGCCAACACAGGCTTTCCTCTATTTTACCATAGCACTGACTTCTGAAAGCAGCCGAGTTCTTTGTAGCCTCAAATCAAGTGCTGCAAAGGGCATTGTTGTGCCAGGTCAACCCTCAGCTTCCCTCCTGGAAATCATGGGTGACAAACCCCAAAGTACAAGTTATAAACCTGTCTGGCCAAGGTGGGTGTCCCCACAGCCCTCCACCCTGGCAAGTGCAGTGCCACAACCCCGGGCCAAGTCAGAGCAAAGCTGTGGATGCTGTGACAGAGCACAAGGAGCAGAGCAAGAGCACCACCAGCTCCATCATGCAGGGGCTGCACTCTGGCTGCGCTGGCTCCAGAGAGCAGTGGGGTGATGCCAGCGGTGTGGACACATCTTGACCCTCAGTGCCACGAGCCAACACATGAGGGTCCTGCCAAGCCAGCCCTGGGTGTCCAGCAGCCCCACAACACCCTTTTCCACCCCTCTCATGAGCTGTGAAAAGCCAACACAGCAAGTGCCACCAGCCCTGCTGAGCACACCGGGTGGCACATCCAGGCTGTGTGACCCCAACCCACGAGCCCGGGGTCCCCCCTAACAGCGCCGGGACCAGGCACGGACTGACATCCCCTGCCAGCCCCACGGGGTCTCCCACTGCTCCCACACTGGCCAGGCAGCAGCCAGGGACACGCAGAGCCAGGAGCCGCAGACAAAGGCGGCCCCCAGTGCTGGAGGGACAAGACAAAGGCGGCGCTGGCTCCTCTCCGCGTCGCACCGCGGCCCCGCAGAGCCGCCGGCTCCGGAGGTTGAACCCGCCCGCAGCCCCGCGCAGATCACCCGGCCCGAGGAGCAGCTCCTCTGTCTGATTTGCCTTCCTCCTCATGCCTGCCATCTTAATAACTTGTCTGTGTTCTGTTCTTCCCGGAGTTTAGGGACAGGCTGCAGAGTGTTTAGAGATAAACCATACGTGCTGTGTCTCCAGGCAAGGTGCTTCTCCCGGCTTTGTTTCTCAGCCTAATCCGTTCCCAGAGCCAGGCACACACGATTTCATGTTTCCTGAAGATAAAGAGCCCCAACAGACAGAGCAGCTTTGGGGTTTTTGCAGGGTTCAGCACAGGAAGACAACGGTTGAGATTAACAGCCTTTAGGAAGTTTGCGAGGGATAAAGAAAACTAAAAGTTGGGGAAAAATAAGTGTAGTTTTTAAAACCATCATTTCCGTGTGCCTCTCTGAGCAGTGCCTGCAGGTCAGATGTCCCAGGTTTCCCTTTCCAGGCATCTCCACGTTGGGCACATCCAGGCCAGTTTCTGCTTTCTTGCCCTGACGGCCACAGCACTGTCAGAGCTTGCACGTGAGGCTCAGCCCATACCCGGGGGCTGTCACAGGCAAAGGGGTGCCACGGCACAGCGCGATCCACAGCGGCTCCGGTGACATGGGGTTCATGTGTCCCCTGCACACAGGGTGGCACAGGTGGGAGCAGACATCCTTCATCCAGACTTGGGTAGGGAAGGGAAAACTCCCAAGGGCGCAGCATTGGTGCCCTGCTTCCAGTGCAGCCCCCACGGCCACGGGGATTGAAATCCAAACCTGTCCACCAAGTGTGACCCCATTCCATCCGAGATTGTTTCAAAGCAGTTTAAGAGCATCAGTTCAGGCTGGGGTAGGAGGGTGCAGGTGCCTGGCAGTGTTATCTGCGTGGCCCCGAGGCGGCAGTGCTGCTATCGCCCCAAGGCGCTGGCAGAGCCGGCGGTGCTGCCAAATCACGGCTTCCAGAGGCCATAAATCAGCCCCAAACACAAAGCACCAGCAGCCAGAAGGTAACACAGACACAGGGAGATCTCTGTGCCAGACTTAAAGTAAATACTGTAAGAAAGGACCAAAGTTTGATTACAAACATGCAGCAGGTTTATGTCAACATCTCACCAGGCCAATGCATTATTGTGGGTGCCAAATCCACCAGCATGAGAGCGGCGGCAGGGCAGCGACCCCCGTCCCCAGCGCCCCGTCTCTCAGCATGGCAGCAGCTCCCTGTCTCCATCACCTCATCCCTCCTGCCTTACTTTAGGCACCAAAATCTTTTGTAACTCAGAGCAGCACAAGTTCGTGATGCTCACGCCGGGCACGAGCGAACAGCCGATGATGATGGCAGTTTTGGGGCCTGGAGCAAGAACACCATCAGTGCTGCCATGCCCAGCCGGTGTGCGAGACCGGGGTGGGGGACACAGGGGTGGCTCTGGAGCTCGGCCCTGGCGCCGCGCATGCCCCGGCACTGAGAGACGAGACGCTTCGTGCTGTCACGGCATCGCCGGCCTCCTGCCAGCTCCAGCCTGTCCCTGCGCCCTGAAACCAGGGAAACGGGGAGCTGGGGACGGACGGGGAGCTGGGGGATGGATGGGAGGTTGAGGAGGAGAGATGGGGTCCTGGAGGATGGATGGAGTGCCGAGGAATAGATGGGGTGGGAGGGATGGGATGGGAGCTGGGGAGATGGAATGGCAGCTAGGGGAATGCAATGGGAGCTCGGGGGATGGAATGGGAGGTGGGGGCATGGAATGGGAGTTGGGGGCAAGGAATGGGAGCTGGGGGCATGGAATGGGAGCTGGAGGCATGGATGGGGAGCCGGGGGCATGGATGGGGAGCTGGGGGCATGGAATGGGAGCTGGAGGCATGGATGGGGAGCTGGGGGCATGGAATGGGAGCTGGGGGCATGGATGGGGAGCTGGGGGCATGGATGGGGAGCTGGGGGCATGGATGGGGAGCTGGGGGCATGGAATGGGAGCTGGAGGCATGGATGGGGAGCCGGGGGCATGGATGGGGAGCTGGG
>JAWWLV010000070.1:3301688-3316767 GCA_035041135.1 Platyrinchus mystaceus
GGATGTTCCGCCGGGACACGGGGGATGCCGGCGGGGCTCGGGGGATGTTCCGCCGGGACACGGGGGATGCCGGCGGGGCTCGGGGGATGTTCCGCCGGGACACGGGGGATGCCGGCGGGACTCGGGGGATGTTCCGCCGGGACACGGGGGATGCCGGCGGGACACGGGGGATGTTCCACCCGGACACGGGGGATGCCCCGCCCGGACACACCGGCGATGTCCCGCCGGGACCCCCGGCCCCGCTGGGCCTCGCGCTGCGCCGCCGCCGCAGATGTTTTGTTTCGTGGGGGTTTCCTTTTTTTGTTTGTTTGTTTGTTGTTTTTGACTCATTTCGTGCCAGGCCGGGTCGAACGGGAGTGCTGGGAAGCAGTTGTTGTGTTCGGCAGCTTTTGTGTCACTCCTGACGTGCCCTGGGCCTCGCTGGGCAGGGATCCCCCGTGGCCCTGCTCCGAGGGCAGAGCATCCCTTTTCCATCCCTTTTCCATCCGCTTTCCACCCCTTTCCCACCACACTTACCTGACTCGGCCTGCCCAGTGAGCGCAAACCCCGACCCTGTGCCCTGGCTTTGGTACCAGTCAGAAAGGCCAGGAGCGTCATTCCCGTGCCCAAGGAGCCCCGGTGTGCGATCCTGGCTGGGCTGCTCCAGGGGAGGGAGGAAAAGCCGCAGGGATTCAGATGGTCAGAGTGTTCCCACCTCGTGCTGCACCCCCAGAACTGTGAGCAAGGAGCTCCAGGTTCCTGGGCGTTGATCTGTGAGATCTTCACATGATGTCTGGAAGACCCCAGGAGGAGCCACGTTTGGCTTCCCAGCTCTTCAGGTTTGCCTGAGGCTGAACCCCCTCAGTCCCAACACCCCCAGGACATGCCCTGCAAACAGAACCCACACCTGACACGGGGGGTGGGAGGTGCCGGGGATTTCAGACAATCCTGTCCCGCTTTCAGTCACAGCTCCCACGCTCTGGCCTCCTCCAAAAGCTTTTCCTGTCCTTCCTGCAGTATTTTTAGTGCTGTGCAGATGTCTGAAGAAACAAACCCTCACCTCACAGCAAAGCAAAACAGCTCTTGGATTTATTCATTGTGACTCTCCTGCATAGAATCCGCTCTCCAGGCAGGTACAGTCCATTAACAGCAAAATTTCTCTGTAGTTTCCCAAATATTATAAAAACAGGCCCATCCTGAACCCCTCCCTTGGGGTCTGCAACTTCAGCCTCCTTTAGGATCCCGGGAGATGTCACTCATTATTTCTGTCACTTTCTAATTCCAAACGCATCAGAAATAGAGATATTGTGGCAATGAGTTCCACAGGTGACACATTGTGTACAAGTTTTAATTAAAAGTTAAATAATTTAAGACATTTGTTTACAGGCAACGGTATCAGTTGCTCACTCTGTACATTGCATTTATTGGACAGCAACAAGGAAAAACAGAACATTTGGCACAAGAATGCCAATTTTTTTTTATTATTATTAATATTTTTGGACACATGAACACAAAATATCCCTGCAGGCTAAAAAAAAAAAAATACATTGCAATTGTACACGACCAGCACGGGGCTGTGACCCCCAGGACAGTTTAGAAAGTACCTCGTATTGCTAGAGACATACATCCAGTCCAAAGTTAATAAAATACCATTTGAAACATTACAAGTCTAACAATATAGAAACCAAAAAATTACATCAGAAGTCAAACTGAACAAATGCAAACATTTTACACTGAAGTTGCAGCCTCTAGACATAGAAATATGAAAATGTCAATAGCAAGGTCTAAGAAAATCTGTAAGTGATATTTAGTGCAAGATCTTTCCTCCAGTGCAAAGGGAAAGGAACTTGCAGTGGATCAGGATGGATCAGATGGATCCAACGCCCTCTGGCCCTGCCTTCTGAAAATGAAAGCAGAGTCACTCCCTCGCTATTGAGCAAGAAAACTCCTACAGCACATCCACAAAGGGGTCGGGGTCGGGGCTGGCTCTGAGCGAGGGCTGAGGGTGGGCAGGACACACCTGCCCGTCCATCCCAGCTCTGCTCCCTTGGGATGCAGCTCCAGCACCACCCTGGAGAACTCACAGCGGTGCAGATGGGCTAACTAGGGATTGCCAGAGCTCCTTCAGAACTCAGCAGGGACAAAGCAAGCAGAACTGGGTGGAAAACAGGATTTCTGCCCCCTCCCCCCCCCGTTTTTATATATATTTTTTTATATTTTTTTTATATGTCAACCACTCCCTCCCCCAACTCTTTGAACTTTGCTACATTTAAAATCTTTCACACCACAGAGCTAAACAGTGGCCAACAGGCTTTATTTATAAAAAAAAGAAAAACAAACAAAACCAAAAAACAAAACACCCTAAAACTACAGCTACAGAATGCACATCTTCCCATTGATTGACACATGCAGAACGAGTCACTCAGGCCCACGGGGCTCACCCAGGTCCTCAAGTCCTCCAGACTTGGGCTCAGACCTGCCTAGGGCAGCACTGCTGCGACCTGGATCCTGAACTTCAGTGCTTTCCCCCTCAACCTCCAGCCCTGTGCCCGGGGTGGGCTCACACCAGCCCTGCTCAGGTGCTGGCCCAGGGCTCCACCTGGTCTGAGGTCAAATATCCAGTCACAGGCAAACCAAGGAGAGGGTCTCCCTTCCCTCAGTCTCAACCAGGAGTGCTTGGCACTGGACAACTAATTGGTGATAAAATGAATTCATTTTTTTATGCACCCTTATTAAACCAGCTCCATTCCTAGTGCACAAGCTCAAAACAGGGATCTTGGATCCTACCACCTCCAACAGGTGCTCAGGTGCTTTTCAAGGTGCCAAAGTTCTCTGTGTGTGTTGGGTCAGTCAGAGTTCACTCTAAAAAGGGGGTTTTTTGTCTTCTCCCTGAACGAGTACTGAGAAAAGCAGCGGTCAGTCTCCCACCCACATGTCCTGATTTTATTACACAAGTGAGGTATTCTTTAAAAAAAAATTAAAAAACAAAAAGGAATCTTTCTGGTTTTTTCAGTCTAAACCTGTCCCAGCACATGCCAGGGACAGGGTTCACTTCAGTCCCATTTTCAACAGAAATGAAAAGAGGTTAAACTTAATTTATGAGACGTACTACTGGCAAGGAGGTTACAAAACTGCTTGAATAAGTTCAGTGTACTCTGGTACAACTGAAAACAACAGCATTTAGAAATGTAAACTTTCATTTATTTACAAGCTTAAAGACTGAAGGAAACAGCATTTCCTATTGCTGAAATTTGGGGGGGCTGGTTCCTAAGCTTTGGGACAGCAGACAACTTAGCAGCAAACCCCACAAGAGTATCAGAGACCACAGTGCAATCCTTGGGCTTCTCAAACTCCTCCTCAGTTTAGGAATAAGCTTTAATCTGCACTAACTCAGGTCTACACTAGCACTAACTCAGGTTTACACTAAGAGGAGTCTAGTCTTAATTACTATGTTCATGGATTCCAGGAATACCCGGGGAAACCAGGCCCCTGGTCTGGATCACAGGTTGCAGCTGAAAAAAGCCAAGCAGATTAAAAACCCTAATTTCTAGGCTGGGATAGAATCAGTATTTGAGACTCACATGGGTTCAACATGCTATGAATGCAGTTGTGTGGGCAACCCAAATTCCCAGGAAAAAAACAGTTCAAAATGCTGGTACAAGTCCTCAGGTTGCCTGTCACACAATACATTTCGACTGTACACATTGGCCTTTCCTACACGGAACACCCAGTTTCCAAGCTTATAAAAAATGTTGTAGACAGGACACCAACAGTGAATATAAAACAGTTAAAAATAATTCTTAAAAAAAGCATGGAAATGCGTCTTTTCTAATTAGTTTCAGAAACTGCCAAATTGTGTGTTCAGAAAACGACACGAGAATGTTGGTCAAACTCATGCACAATCCTCAGCTAGAAAATTACACTGTTGGGGGGGCTTAAAAAACAAAGATTTATTGCCAAAGTTAAACCTTCTATGAGAAAAAAGTTTTAAAATCATTTAGATTTATCAAACCACACAGCAGCATAAAGTGGGCACTTTTGTAAAAGTTTGCAAAATACCTAAAAGCTAAATTTTTTTTTTTTTTTTAGTTTTATCATTTTTAGAGGGGGGAAATGATGGTTCAGTACTTGTTACGATACCATGGCAGTATTATTTATAACCATTATCATTAAAATCTACTGACAGGCATCACTATTGGTTATATTACACATTCACAGAACAAGAACCACCTATTAACTCGCAGTATAGTGCAATTGCTTTGCAGCCCAAGTCTGCAGAGATTAAAAAGATAATTAGTAAAACTGACAAAAAACTGCAATACCTGTGAAAGTTATATTCGTTAAAAGGCATTTACAGTAGTGAAGTCTAAAATCTCCATTAAAAAATCTATGGCCCCACAGGACAGAAGGATTACAGCGAGCTGGATAAAACATTTTGCCATCACATACTCACGAAGCAGGGCACGGAGACAGGGCAGCAGTCACCGTCAGCTCATGGGATGAGGAGAACTTAAAAACCACAGCTAGCAAAAGATTCGATAGAAACCTTTCGTGCCAAGTCCTTGAAAAATTTCAGGATGATCAGCCTTTGCACTTTGAGGTAAAAATTCAGTCCAATGCATCAGAAAAGACAAGTCTATGGATTTCTAGTACAGAAAACAATGAAACAAATGGCTCAATTGTGTTGGTGCATCAGACGTTGCAGTGAAGAACAGATTCAGTGCGACTGTCCGGAGCTGCTGGTAGTGGGCAGTCCGAAACCCCCCGGCCCTGGCGAGAGCAGGAGGCTTCCAAACACTTCAGGACTGCATGGGTTGTTGTCTTGCCTCATCTTCCCAGGTGCTCTCAAGCGAAATACATGGTGTGCTGGGTGTCGTGGTGGATCTGCACGGCCTTGGCCAGTGCCTGCGGATCGCGGCCGTTGCTCTGCCCCGACACGTGGCTGCCCTCGGCGCTGCGAGCAGACACACACCGTGAGCAACTGGGGCAAGCAGCACAGCTCAGCTTCACTACCTGCCTACCAGGATGACGAGGCCATTCCTTACCTGTCGTGATCCTTGTCCACAAGGTGGTACCTGGCCCGGAATGCCACCAGCCGGGCGTAGTAGGCGGGAGCGGGGATGGACACGGAGCGGGTGCAGCGCACGTAGGTGTGGCACAGCTGGTACGTGAGGAGCTGCAGCTCATCCGCCGTGAAACAGTTGTCATCCCACAGCACCTGGTAGTGGGAGGGCCGGCTGGTTCCCTGTGGAGAACAGGTGAGCACTCAGCTGCACAGCAAGAGCAGCAGCAGAGGGGGTACCTGCGGGCTGCACCTTCCAGCAGGCACCGAGGAGTCAGTGCCAAGCGGGTACTGCTGCACTCTGAGTCTGCCAAGCTACCAACAGAAGTGACATTCCTCATGGGAACAACTACGAGGATTTAGTCCCACAGCCTGAGCACGGCAGAGCTGACATTACCTGAATTCCTGCATGGCTACAGAGGTAAAAGTCAAATTCAGAAGGATGTGTGATGGTGCTGTCCACAGTAGTGCCTGCTGGTACGTTGCCGCTCTTACCCACCTAGTGAGGAAAGTTTATTATTAGCCCATGCGTTTTTTGGAAGTGACCCAAAGCTACCTCCTAAGGTAGGTTCTACTGAAAGCTGCTGGAGAATTTACTGCTCAAAAAGGTGGAAAAATATTAAGGTTGTTTACATAGGAGGAAGGAAAATGTTCTCTGCAAGTTCATTTTTAGAAACTTCACCAAATCCAGCTGGTGTGTCATCAGAGGAAAATAAAATCCTTGCCAGCACCATTAGAGCTGCAGAGTGGGATAAAGCCTACACGAGTAATTCAGGATCTGAAAACGCAGGTTTCTGAGATAAATTTATTTCGTACCCTTGTTTGCCCTCACACCCCAGAGATCTGGGTTTTTAAGCAAAGCTGAGATCAAGAAGCTTCCCTACAGAAGGTTCCTTAGCTGGCCTGTGGATTTGTGCCACAGGCACATCTTAGATGCACCCAGAGACAGAACATGGAACAGCTAGGTCAGCTCATAGTCAGGAATCCTGGACTATAAAAACCCAGGCTACAGCTCCAGGTACACAAATGCCGCGATACAGAGCACACCTATTCCAAAAGGGGCTGGGAACAAGCTGTTCCATCTGATGCAGAGCAGTAAAAAAGGGAGGAACTGGTTATTTTGGTAGAGAAAGCCTGTTACCACCCAGCTTTAGTGGGCAGGATGGATCCCACCCCACCGAACCAAACAATCCCACTTTTCCTGTGCCATCACCTCCCCCTCATGGAATGAGTACTTGCCCTTTCGGTTTTGTCAGCGCAGAACAGCCTGGTGTGATGCCTTTTCTGCACAACAATGTAGGTTATCCCTGGTCTGTAATCTTCCTCCAAACTAATGCAGGCCTTCCGGATCGCGATCAGCTCTGGCCAAGCTACCTACAAGTCGAAGATTTAAACATTAAATGATGACCTCGGGACACATAATATTAATTTTTTCCTGTGTAGAAATGCCACGTCATAAGAAGCACGATCAGACAGGAAAACTGCACATTGTGCTTGCCCGGGAAAACTCAGTGAAACGTCATTTTTCCAACAATTATCTCCAATAATAATTTTCCCACATATATGTATTTTTTTCCCAGGGCCAATCTCTTGTAATCCACATAAATATATATTCAAGGGCAAATCCCTTTCCACGAGCAAGAAGAAACAATCAGACAACACCTGTTTCATCTGTCCTTCCGACACTCCCCCTCTGTAGTAAATGATCCTCGTGGGCTTGAAACGGGTGGATTTGTAGAACTGGATGAGCAGCTCCCGCACCATGTTGGTGAGGTCCTGGATGACCTCCTGGCTGTAGAGCAGCTCCTGGGAGGTCTCCTGGCGCGAGGTCTGCACGCGCACGGTGGCGCAGTAGCGGCTGGGGTGCCCGTCCATGCTGCCCACCACGGCCGCGATCGACGGCTTCTTCCCGTCCCCGGCCGGGGGGTGCGTCACGTCTGCTCCCAGGAAGATCACAGGCTGCTGGAACACCGAGGGCCTGTTGGGTAAGATTAAGGTTTGTTAGTTAGAATCATGGAATCCCAGAACGGTTTGGGTCGGAAAGGACCTTAAACATCATCCCGTTCCACCCCTGCCATGGGCAGGGACACCTTCCACTAGCCCAGGTTGCTCCAAGCCCTGTCCAACCTGGCCTTGGATACTGCCAGGATGGGGCAGCCACAGCTTCTCTGAACAACCTGTGCCAGGGCCTCCCCACCCTCACAGGAAAGATTTTCTCCTATATACCTAACCCAAATTCGGTGAACTTGTTTTCCCATGCAGTGCTAGATGGCTCCGACTCCCCTTGCTGCAGGGCTGACTGGGCAGACTGGGGATGCAGATGCATCCTCCTCTGTCCATTCCAGACTCTGGGCATTTCTAAAGCATGCTTTATTTTGAAAGGTATCATTTCAGCAAACACAACAAAAGGACACTATTTTGTTTGACAATCCAGACATCAAGCAGAGCTTTCAGTTGCATCTCACCTTTGATGAGGTACCAGCACATTGTTGATTCCTCCGAGCTTCGCGTTGATCTTCAGACACAGGTTGGACAGAGTTTGTGGTGAGGTTTTGACCACATTCTTTACCTGAACACACTGTGTGGCCATGCCTAGAAGAGTGTCTCCAACCCGCTTGACTTCAGCTGTGACAGAAAAAGAAGTCAGTGGTTCCACTTACCCCAAGAGGCAGGAGCTTCATCTGCTTGCTCTTATTTTTTTGAAATGTTACTGTAATTCAGATCCTTGAAACTTCACTGAGAAAGGTTCAGTTTGCTCCTTGGTAATACACAAGTTCTCCAATCAGATAAACCAGCTCCAAAACACCCTTTTAAAGGGAACACATTCCCTCCTTCCTGCCACCCACTTGCAGTACAACCCATTATCGCTCTACAGCCCCTTCCTCGTACCGTACACGGGCGTCTTCCCGGGCAGAATCACCACGATGAGCTGCAGGCCAACATAAGTCAGCTTTAGGTGTTTGAACATGGGCTCCACACTGTCTGCACCCTGGGCGTACTTGCAGAAGCAGGGCTGGCCCTGGATGGGCATCCCGGCGTCCTTGGAGATCTTGCGCAGCTGGTCTGTGAAACTCCTGAAATAGAAATGGATTTGTCCTGGCCTTTCCACCACGGGTCACTTTGCCATCAGTTTGATCAACCAGGTTTAAGCTGCTCCTGCTATTTCACAGCAGTACAGTAATTATTTTTTAGAAATTCTATCCCCATCAGGAACTCACTAATACGACTCTAATCCTCTCTGAGAAAGTTCATCAGCTTCTGTAATTTTACAAGTCTTACAGAAACAGACATTTGAGTTGAACACCCTGAGGCAGATTCCCAAACCAGTACTGATGCTCTGGTAGATTTTTATTCATCCACCAAACTTATCTGAGCAATATTGCAACCACGATTTTTGCCAGCCAGTGGTTCACACAAGCTCTATCTTTAGGATTCTGTAGAGTAATTTGAAGGACAGGAGAAAAATTGTAGTGTAAGTTGTTTTTACTATTAGATGCATTAAAATCAACTTAGACTAAACATCACCTTTCAGAAACATGAGAAAAATAAACCTTAAAATAGAGTCCTGAATAAATAGGAAAATACTTACTTTAGCAAGTCTTCCCTGCATTGTTTTTGAGGAGCAAAACAGGCAACAGCCCATACTTTAATCTCAATGCCGGCATAGAACTGTTTCCCTCTCATGTCCCACACGCCTTGGTTTGGTGTGGCCACAGTCTTGTTCTAGGTAAAAAACAAAGGCAAATTAAAAATAAAGTGCTGCTCTGTTTTGAGTGTAGCCCAACAGTGCTCACACAGAGGAAATTTCATGAGAAGATACACGAAACACCTCATGAATGCCAATAACTTCAGGACAAGCCATGGCAACTCACCCTGCCTCCATACTGCAGCATTGGGGCTGGCAGAACTCTGCCTGTCAGCTCTGTCATTTCATTATGGACAACAATTCCAAACTCCTTCAGATACGGATCAGGCCCACCAACCATACTGTTGCTCTTCACCTGGGGACAAGAGAAGTATTGATGTCACTACATTAAAGCTTCAGGTGACTCTGCCCTCTTTGCTTTCTCTTTAGAAGGCTTTGTTTTAAACAGGACAGATTTTTTTAACTTCTCTCTTGGTCACTGTGCTCATCATTACCTGCTCCAGTGCTCTGGAAGAGCCATGAGCAGTGACAAACGTGGACTGTGCAGCTGGGAGAGCACTCACCAGTCTGCTGATCTCCTCCTGCCGGTCCGGCGCCGACCGCGCCGTTGCTTTTATCATGGTCGAGGTCTGATTGTCCGTGAGCTTCTTGATGCACCTCTGCCCAGCCACGATGTTACACACCTGAATGGGAGAGCCAGAGGTGCTGTGACACCACGGGACACATCCAGCAGAGCACACACCACAGTACAGGAGTCAGACCCTCACCTCCAGCGGCAAATACGTGTGTTTCTGTTCCTGTCCCACTTGGAGACAGGGCAGGTGAGGGTATTTCAGCTGCAGACTGTACTTCTGCTTAAAATACTGAGCTACTGTGCACTCCATGGCCTGCCCGTTCTCCAGCTGCAGAGGGAACCTAGAAAGGACATTTGTTCTGGTTAGACTTTGCAAGAATTTTTTTAAAGGAAAAAATGCTATGGAAAACCTATTCTGGACAAACCTTTATTTTCCTTAGCTACTGGATCTCTTCCTCATGAAAAGATTTTATAGATTATGGACTGAATTTCTCATATTTTAGCTGTTTTAAAAATTAGAACCTTTGATAACTCCATTCAAAAGCCAGGATGCAGCTCAATTTTCCTTGGGTTGAAGGAAATAAAGCAGTGGTCAAAACCCACAATATTCCTCTACTCCATTAAGACTAAATATTCCTGTAAAGCCACACGGCCACTTCATCATAGAATTGTGTTTATTCCTGCATAAACAATATACCAAATATATTTAACAGGTTCAAGATTTTAAAAATTGCCAGGAATTGCTTGACACATACGTCTGGTGACTGGCTGGTCGCCGGGTAACGTTGCAAACTCGGTATTTTCTCTTCATCTGGCCACAGTGGGTAACCTCTACTTTTAGACCTGAAAAGCCAACAGAAAATACATTCAGGCACAGGAATCAACTTCGAGGCAGATGAAGGCACAAAGGAACAGCCCGGCTTCTCACGTGCTTTGCAAATTTTCATTACAACATAATATGAGCAGGTTTCAGTATTTTGTTGCAGCACCTTTAGGATAAGCCTTACCTCTGATTTCTTTGGTAAACTTGACACGCTGGGAGTCTGTCAGGGGTTTGCTTTGTTCACTGATGTTCTGGATGTCCAAGACCTCACACATGAACTCAATGATAGGCTGGGCACGATAGAAAGCAGTCGCTGACACTAAGATAAAAAGAGAGGACAATGAATGGAGAAGCAGAAAGAACCCTGTTGTGTGGGTGAGACAGACTCTCCTACACACCGTCGATGTTGAGCATCATGTTCCACATGGCAGGACGGACCGACTGGTGGAAACCGAACCAGACCTCCCTGCCCCCTCCCAGGGGGTGGTAATAACCTTCGGGGGGGGAGAAGAAGGAGCGACCCACAGGGGTGTACCTGGAAAAAAAAAAAGAGAATTAACACTTGGGTAGTTTCTTGCTGATACACCTTTTTACATTGACACCTGGAGCATCTGAAACACATTTCTACAGCATGTTAGAACTGTCAGAGCTCACTTATGGCAAGACCATAAAGCCTTTTCCGACAGCGCAGCTGGAGAGGCTACAAGAAATTCCTGTTAGAAACATGACCAGCAGGCACAAGGCCTGAGTTCAGATCACATTTCCCCATTCTAGTGCAAATTTGTGAGGCAGGCATTGAATTACACAGCTGCATCCTCGTCCCTTCTGCCACAGGGAAGTGTGACGGCAGCAGAGCAGCAGCAAGGAATAACTAACACAAATGTTAAGATGGATAGAAGATGAATCCAGTCAGGAAGGCCCCACAGGTACCCACCTCATGGAGGGAAGGTGCCGTGTGATTACATCCAGTGCCTGTACAGAATCTTCAGGAACTTCGTTCAGGTGCCCTGCCAGAGCTTCCAGCAGCATCTGAAGGCTGACGACTGACACCCATTGAATGGAAACCTTAAATGTCTGATCCTTCCCCTCTCCTGGAAGTGTCACCTCCATATCCACCTGCCATGGGCACAACAGAATCAAGCACAAGCTTTGGTAATGGCCCGCAGACAGACACAGCAATGGTATGGTTTTCTCCTAGGTGTCCTTTGAATCGCTATTTTTGATGATTAGTTTGTGTAATGACCTTAAAATATGACAATTGGTTTCCCCGGGACTTTGAAAGTTTATCTTTTATTCATCTGAGAAACTGCACTGGGGCATCTCTAAATGTAAATTTTAAGCAGTAATTAGTATGGTGACATCAAAACTCTGGAGAACGGTGAGTCATTTTTTTAAGTCGGCCAGTTACCAGCAAGATGTTTTGTGAACCAAACAGTTCACAAAGAACACTTTCCAAATGACACTGTAACAGCATTCCCACAGAAACTTAGAGCAACACTTACCCTGTCCCTGCCAATGGGTAAGGGGTGTGCCGTGTACATGTTCCGCTTCCCATCGTAGCCAGGCTGCCGATCCCCAAATATCTGCATCTTGAAGTGCCTCACCATCGTATCCACCACCTCCCTGCAGAGGCATTCATCGAGTTAGGGTGAAGAACACAAAATCCAACCATGGTCTTATGCAGTTTAAAATTCCTTTTTCACATTTTCTTAAAGGTCTGATAAAGAACAATGCACCAGAGTACCCCCGGGTCACACCAGGGCTGCAAATGTCACCTCCAGGTTGGGACACCCGAGTGTCACACTGCACAGGTATCTGTGTTGTGAGCAGAGCTACAGCTGAAACAGGCAGAGGAACCTGGAGAGCTGTTCACACACAGGAGCAGACACAAGCACCTGCCTCAGAACTCCATGGATTGGTTCCACTGACAAAGCATCCATGTGTGGACTCCAAAATCTACAAGCTGAATTCCCTCCCTGCAGCTGCCACACACATTTGTGTAACAGACTGTGGAACAATTATCAGGGACATTCACTTGTAGACTGTAAAATAAAACCAGCCTGAGTTCACCGCTCAGTACATTTCCCAGAGCCTTCCAGATTACAGGCCAATTGCAACACATCTTCATAAAAACAAGAACAGTACAGTTCACCCAAAAGCTGACCATGGAAGAGACAGAAACAGGAGAATTCCAAGGATGTACAGTTTCCTTACATTCAGGCATATACTCCTAATTTCAATTAATAAATCTTTATTAAGCAACTCCTACCTGTTGACTCTTCGGGGGCGTTTCTCTGGTTTGATATCGACATCGTAGTGATAAACATCAATCTTGGGGATCTGCACCTGGAAGTGGTTGGCCAGGAGGCGGATGGGTTTCCCAACAGTGCCCAGGCCTGGGCGGCGGGGCGGCTGGAAGAGGCTCGCTGGGGGCCCTGGGGAGCCAACAAACACGTGTGAGATGGGACGGCTCCCTCCGGGCACCTCTCAGGGCTTTGGGTGACCTTCTGACAGGAAGAAATCTCCAGCAGCTTTCTGAGGCTGCAAACAGAGGTGTTCCAAGAGGCTCAGCCTTCCAGCTGCTCGGAACTTCCCGGGGAAAAACGTGTCCCCTAACACATGTACAAGTTTGTACTGTAATTCATTCTTAAAATGTTAGTGGCATTTATCCATGACTGTGGTTATGAACTGCACGAGGGTCCCAAGATGGAATGCAACCATGCAGATATTATGCATTTTCATGTAATGTAAAGATAAATACATCCCTGCCTCCATTTCTAAACCAAACCAACAGCCACACAAGCCACATTTTGTCATTGTTTTCCTTATGAACTTCAGATGTTAATGATCCAATTTAAAATTCCAACACAAAGACAAGAGTGAGGAAAGGTTTAGGCTTTCTTCTAAGTAGAAGGCTAAGTGAGAAAACTGGCATGGACTCCTCAAAGATGTGGAGATAATTTATTTGGATAGAAGAGCTTCAGGAACAGCTCTAAGGAGGAAATTCTTAGAGGCCTGGAAATGTTACTCACACGCAAGCTGGTCACTAGGGAAACCTTTAGTCACCTTCCTCAAAGTGCTAAGATCTGAGATACCATGTTAACAAGATTAAACTGACTGGTTTTTTAAATTGATCACAGCCTCAGTTGACACCACACATAAAGCAGATGGCATTGGTATATTTTCATGGGTTTGGCTATATCTGCCAGTGCTCAGTGTAATCAGTGTTTTCCCTCTGGTGTAGAGTAGCAAAGGAGAGGGGGAAAAGTATCACAAGAACTCAGTAATAAACCAATCATAAAAATTAGGGCATATGTAGTATCATGACTGGACAGCATCCATATAAGTCAAAGGCTCAGAGGTGAGACAAGGAGGGAAGAGAGGCAGGTAACTCCTATTTGGATAAACTTCAACACAACCATAAACTGAACCCAGGACCAAATCTAAGGAGATTCCACACTGGATTTACAAGCCATCCACTGGTTACTGCATTACCAAACAAAAGTACCAATCTGAGGACACCAGCCCTGGAATATTTTTAAGCAGAAGGAACACGGAGCATGTAAGCAGCTGGAGCCCAACTGCCATGTCAGCTCCCCAAAGGCACAGTGGCAGGGGCTGCCAGGGCCACAGACACCCCTCAGGACACAGCCCAGGCTCTGCACCCTCCGTCCCGGAGCAGCTCACAGCACCACAGCCACACCAGTTGTGGGGTACATATTGGTGTTTAAAAAAACTACAGCTGTCTTGACAACACTGAATCATCGAGGGCAATCAAAGTTTGCTGTGCTTATTTGGATACGAGAGATGATCCATTAATCCCATGCTAATTAGTCTGAAGGAAGTGCAGGCACTGACCTCCTGCGAGAGATTAAATGACAACTATATTTACCTATTTTCCTCCCTCAGCATTGACAAGTTCTGCAAACAGGCACAGCAACGCTGCCCTCGGTTCTGACCAAAGGAAACAAATCTTACATCTCCTCCTTCCTAAAGTTATTTCCCAAAGGATTCCAGAGAAGCAGCTAAACACTGTTTTCCCATTTGAAGCCAGGCTGCCCTGGCGTCACAGGATTTTTACCTGATCAGCCTGACTAGGGTTGTGTGTGCTGCTGTATTTGAGTTTCTTCTACCCCATGACAACTCCATCCTAAGCACCTCAACTGAGTTGCTTCAGACAGGAAGCAGTTTTCAAAACTGAAAGAGGATCTGCTTCTCCAGCTGTAAGTCAGGGAGGCCGAGATACATCACACACATACAGCAGGCTCTGAGTCAGCCCTCACTACCTCAAACTCTGGATTCTTCTGGAATTGCACCTCTGTGTCAAAAAACATTTCCTATCACACCGAAATTAACGCCACTTCGATTATACCAATCGTTTGAATGGGAACTCATTGGGTCAGGTGTGCAGGCCACCGAGGGCAAGAAATACATCCTGCAGGCATTTGATGGAAGAATAATCTTGGAATAAGGCACGAGTAGGAAAATGCCACATGCAAAAACCCACCAAGTTCGTTAGAGAAATAAACAACCCTATTTTCAGACAGCATCGCCTCAAACTCTCAGCAACGGCTCAATGTCAAATGTAAAACTTATCACCGCACAGGTTGTGGGCTGTGACAGCCCCGCCTGTCCCCGTCCCCTCGCTGTCCCGTTCACCCCGCCGAGGGCGAACCGAAGCAACCCCGGGGCCGCGAGGGCACCGCGAACCCCCCGTGCAAAGTTTCGGACCGGCGGCGGCTCCTCCGCGGCGGCGGCGGCGGCTCCGAGCGGGGCCCGGTGTCACCGGGCAGCCCCGGCGGGCCCGCGGCCTCCGTGCCTCCCTTCCGCCGCCGCCACGGCCCGCCAGGCCGCGGCCCCGCGCCCCCCCCGCGGCTCTCACCGGGTCCCAGCGCCTCCATGGCGGCGGTGGCGGCGGCCGCGCGGCTCTCGCCGCCGGCCCCGCCGCCCGCCCCGGGCCCCGCCGCCGGCCCCCCCCCCCCCGCGGCGCGCGTG
>JAWWLV010000070.1:3346048-3425493 GCA_035041135.1 Platyrinchus mystaceus
GAGGGTGGTTGGCACTGCCCAGGCTCCCCAGGGCAGTGGGCACAGCCCCAAGGCTGCCAGAGCTGCAGGAGGGTTTGAACAACGCTCTCAGGCACGGGGTGGATTCTCAGGGTGGGTCTGTGCAGGGGCCACAGGGGCTGCAGGCAGAACCTGGGGAGCTGCAGCCCCAGCTCCCAGCAAGGCCGTGGGGTCCCTGCCCCGTCCCACCCTGGGCAGTTTTGAACCCCGGTGGCTCCTTCCCGGCAGAGGGGTCGGGCACTGGCCATGGGGCCGACGTCACACGGGCCAAGCGCCAGGGTTTCTTCTGGGACCAATTGTGCTCCGTGGCACGGAGCAGTGGCTCGTGGGACACACAGCAGATGAGAAGCAGGCGGTGGCTTCACGGGGTGAGCACGGTGGGCAGGGCACTGGGACTGAAGCACCGCTTCCACCATGGCCAGCAAAGGGCTCCCGTCCCCAGTGTGTCCCCGTGGCATCACCAGGTCTCTGCTGGTGCGAGGTCCCAGCGGCCACAGAAGTCCCCTGAGTGCAAGGGGGCTCCTGCAGCCGGGACAGGCACTGAGCCCAGGAAGGGCACTGCATCCAGGCCCCAAGAACCTGCCTTGGTGGAAAAAATCTGGTGCCAGTTCTGTCTGGACAGGCTCTGGCAGGTCACCCCAGCACCCCTCTGCCCTCCAAGCCCAGGATCTCCAGTCCAAACCCCCAGCACATCAGGTCCTGGGCTCAGCCTTCTTAAATTGTTTTTAATTTCCTGAAGGGAGAGCTTTTAATTTATTTCTGGAACAAAGTGGTTGAAGGGAAGGGGAAGATGACTGAAATACACCACTAAGCCCTCTCCACCTCCAAACCTTCCCTCTCCCACTGTTCCCAAGGAGAGCAGCCCAGCCTTCCCCAAGTCCCCACATTCCCCCTGTCCTGCACCCCGAGCTGGGATTCCCTGCTCTGGGGTCCCCCATAGGTGGGTAAAAAAAGCTCAGCTCAAGGCAAAGGCTGAGCTGAGTCCATTGTGTGCCCAAACTCCTGTTTCTGTCCTGCCCATTCCCAGACGCCTGAGTCAGCTCCTGCCTTTCCTGTGCAACGGGAAGGGTTTGTTTCTTTAATCCCAGGCTTCCCCTGGAGCTGCAGCCCGAGTGTCCCAGTTACAGCTCTTGTCCTTCCCTCTCACTGCTCCTCCATGGAGGTGTCGAAGCCTTTGGAGCAGCCGAGAGCAGGAGAGGCTGCCGAGGGGCCTGTCAGGCAGATGAGAACTTCAAACAACTTATTTATCACTTATAAGTGATATTCTACTGCTCCAAACCCTTGCAATGTCATGGGGGAACATCTGCTCTCAGTGTTTCTCTCTCACATCCCACCTCCAACAGTCCAGAGCTTTTGAGAGGACCTTTGTCCACCCTGAAAGGACCCTCATCCCCTCCTTCCCCCCCCTCAGGGTGGGTGGGAGGTGCTGAGCACAGGGTGGGCTTGTGCTGCAGAGCCCTTGGGATGACGGTGCTGTGCTTGTGCCACATCCATCCCAGAGCTCCCATGGGATGGTGAAGGCCACATCGAGTGGACTTGGCAGGAGATGGGACCATCCCTGCCCGGGGCAGCTCTGTGGGTGACAGGGGATCTGTGGCACCAGCTGCTCCCCCCCCGTGACCCCCAGTCCCACAAAGCCTCTTTATCTCCCAAAATGCTCCCGGTGCTTCATGTGACCCCTGAGCTGGGCTGGAGCTCGTGGGAACTGTTTGATGTTCCTGAGCCTTTTCCTTTCCCAGCGTGGACATCCCAGCTCCAGGCATAAAGGGAATAAAGAACCCACTGAGCTTCCAGCACCCATGTTTCACCCATCCCCATCCCCACGGGGATCTGCTGAGGCTCACGGGACCCACGGGCCGGCAGGAAGGAGCCAGTGTGTCTGAAACTATCTGCCCTGCCCGTGTCGGGGGGCACCCACCAGCACCCACCCGGCTCCAGGCTGGGGGTGACAGGGGGCTCCAGCTCCTTCTTTCTGACATGGACAGCAGTTTTCCCCTTCCCCCCGAGGCCGGGTGGACACGGGTGGGAGTTTCCCAAGGGATGCACACAGACCCATAGCGATACACACAGTCACGGCAGCCTAGGGGCGGGAGGGACCGGGGGGCACCGGGCAGGACCGGGGGGCACGGGGCAAGACCGGGGGGCACGGGGCGGCCCCAGGAGCAGCAGCGCAGCCCCGTCCTCCCCATCACCTCCGTCCCCCTCCCCGAGCATCCAAGTCCCCCCCCGCCCCATCATCCCGGTCCCCCCCCATCATCCCGTCCCCCCCCATCATCCCGGTCCCCCCCCAGCCCCTCCGGCGCCGTCGGAAGTGCTGCCGTGACGCCTCCCCACGCGGGGCCGCTTCCGCTCCCGCTCCCACCCGCGGCGGCGGCGGCTCACGGAGCCCGGGGCCGGACCGGGGCTGGGAACGGGGCCGGACCGGGGCTGGGACCGGGCGGTGAGTGCTCGGGGCCGGGCGGGCGGTGGGAGCGCACCGGAGGGTCCCGGGGGTCGCATCCCCCCCCCGGCCGGGCTGGGAGCTCGGGGGACTCTGTGGGAGCTTGGAAGGGGGGAGCAGGACTGGGATTCGCATCCCCCCTGGCCGGGCTGGGAGCTCGGGGGGCTCTGCGGGGGCTCTGCGGGGCAGGGATGCTCCTGAGCTCGACCCCCCCCGCCGGTCCGCGCATCCCCCCGGCCGAGCCGCCCGGCCGCGCCTGCGGGGGGGGCAGCGCTTTTGGGGGGTGCAGCGCTTTTGGGAGGTGCAGCATCCACCCCTAGACCGAGCAGATGGAGGGGGGGGTGCTGTAGGGAAGGGGTCCCGGGGTCCCAAGCCTCCGGCAGCATCCTGAGCTGGGCACGGGGTGCCTGCACCTCTCCTGCTGCCGTGCGGGGTCACACCGGGACACTCGATGCGCTCCTTCATGGGATTCCTGGGAGCGTGTCCTTGAGGGAGAGAGCTCGGCTGTCGCCGCCAGTGACCCGGCAAGGAACGCTGGGATAATCTTTCCTTTTCTGGCCTAGTCTGCTCTGAGTCCTACAGAGGAAGCCCAGTGGGATGACTGGTTTGGGCACTGGAAGGGACCAGCCTCCCAGGGTTGATGGCAGAGGTTGTGCAGAGGAGCCTGAGCAGTGTTTGGGCTGTGTCCCTGTGCCCTGGGATGCCCTCTGGCATCACCCAGGGGGAGCCATGGGAGCATGGGGTTGGGCTGGAGCTCACAGGGAGGAGAGATGGGCTGGGAGGTGCCTTGAACTTCTGCATCAGGTGGCAAGTTGCCCTTGAATGGGTGGCATCCCTGCCCATGGCAGGGGGGTGGAACTAGCTGAGCTTTAAGGCCCCTTCCAACCCAACCCATTCTGTGATTCCATGACGTGGCCTGGGGACACGCTGAGAGCAGTGGCCAAACACCCAGGAATGCTGAGCTCATGATGGCTCCAGTAGCTTTAAAGAAGATAAATAAAGTAAGAGGGTGTTTTCCCCCGCTGTAGCTGCCCTGGGGTCCGGCTGTGCCAGCCCCTGTGCCCGCAGCCCTGTCACGGCTCCACTTTCTCTCGCAGGCAGGACACCGGCGAGATGTTTGCTGTCTGCCCAGGCAATGCCCCGTTCCGGCAGGGCCGGGGGGCCCCAGCGCTGGGCACGGCCGTCCCGGGGGCCGGGCAGGGGCAGGACTCCAACTCCAACTTCGTGGGAGAGGTGTGTGACAGCAACGAGAACTGGAGCCGGCCAGCGCCGGCGTCCCCGCCGGAGGAGAGCTCCAACCAGAGCAAAAACACCGCAAATCCGTCCGATAATCTGCTGTTATTAAAGCAGAGACAGATGGTCCAGGGCCGGCTTACGGATGCCGCCCCGGGCCCGGGCACCGCTGGGCCGCGGCTCCCCGAGCAGGGGGTGCGCAGCCCCCCCGAGGGAGCGGAGGTTGGAGGGGCCGGGGGGCAAAACGCCGCGGAGGAGGCGGCCGGGGGATGTGTCAAAGCCCCGAGCTCCCCCGCAGAGGACAACGGCTACGCCAGCAGCACCCTGAGCATCGACAGCCCCGACAGCGCCTGCAGCAGCACTTGGGACCCTCCCGCCTCTGCCCCCCGAGCCGAGAGCCCCCCCGAGCCGGGCACGGCCGAGCCGGAGCCGGGGCCCCTCTTGCCGGCGCTGGCGGAGGCCGTGCAGCACCTCCAGGACAAGGAGCGCTTCAAGGAGCAGGAGAAGGAGAAGCACCACATCCAGCTGGTGATGTACCGGCGCCTGGCCCTGCTGCGCTGGATCCACGGCCTGCAGCAGAAAGTCGTGGACCAGCAGAACCGGTTGCAGGAGAGTTTCGACACCATCCTGGATAACCGCAAGGAGCTCATCCGCTGCATGCAGCAGGGCCCGGCCTGCCTGGCTGCCACGGCTGCCCCCGGCCCCTGAGGTGCCAGCCCTGAGGTGCCACCCCTGCGGAGCCACCGGCACTGCCCGGCCCAGCCCTCATGCTCTGGCCGGTGTGGCGTTGGCTGGTGGCATCTCCATCCTGTGCAAAGCGCTCACCGAGCCCCTGGGTGCCCGCCCTGCCCTTCCCAGCTCTCTCTAACACAGCCAAGAGTCCCCGAACATTCATCCCCATTTTCCCTCTGCATGGCAGTTCATTTTGTCCTGCACCCCGTCCTGCCAGGCTGGGTTGACCTCAGGACCTTGGGGTTTGCTGAGCCCTGGCTGACCAGGCTCGTCTTTAAATCTAATCTAGTCCTTTGTATGAGCCTGGCTGAGCCCGGGCCAGGATGGGCCTGTGTGGAAGCTGCAGGGCAGGGAGGGCCTCAGGGCAGCGAAGCTTCTAAACCTACCTGGGCAAAGCACTTGGGCACGAGCTTCATCCCCACATCCCCCCTGCACCGGAGCCTCTGCACGGCCACAGCCCAGCCACTGGTGAACGTTGCTCGCTGGGGAGAGTGAGGTGTCCTGGGCTGTGAGAGAGAAAAAAGTCATTCTGAGAAGTGACCTCAGCGTGCTGAAAAGTAAATTTAGGTGTCAAACGATCCAATGCCAATGTATATTTTTAGTGTCAGTATTAGAGAAGAGTTAATTTAGGTCTCTCTGTGTGTGTGTGCACGTCTGTCTGTCGCGGGCGATGCTCTAACACTGCATGATCCCAAAGCTGCTCATGAATTTGTGCTGTTGGTGTTTATATTAATTTATCATTTGAGAGCAAAGAGAGTATTTTTTTCTAGTCTGCTTTTTATTCAACAAGAGCTGCACACAGAACCCAAAGAACAGTTGTCTTAACTAGAGATGGAAAAGGAGCTGCTGTGTGTGTTTGCTGTGCTTTGCTGTGTTTCCATAGGACACATATTCCTTTTAAATGCTGATGTGGAGGACTGGCAGCAGGACAGCGAGGGCTCGGCTGGAGGAGATCGTGCTCCCCTTCCTGCCCCACAGCACTAATTCCATTTCTCATAGCAAAAGGAGGGTGATGAGGGATTCCAGAGCTGCTGTGTCCCACCAGCCAAACTGCTGCCAGCAGGTAAAGTGAGGAGATCCACGAAACTCCACCTCCAAAACTGACATTTTGGTGGCAAAGGGGACACTCGGCTCAAATCAACGTGTGCCAGCACTGCAGGATTCCAGCAGCGTCCACAAGGCTCGCGCTGCCCTCGCCGCCCTCCTGCTCACTCACGTCCAGCGCCTGCTGCCCCTGTCATACCCCAGACCTGTGATCGTGGGCATGTTGCACACCTTAATAAAAGCCTTGCAGCTGAAGGAGCCAAGTGCCAGCTGGATCTGTGCCTTTATTTCCCTTCCCAAGCCTGCCAGGCTGGGAGCAGCCAG
Organism: Platyrinchus mystaceus; assembly: GCA_035041135.1. Lineage (NCBI taxonomy): Eukaryota > Metazoa > Chordata > Aves > Passeriformes > Tyrannidae > Platyrinchus > Platyrinchus mystaceus. The sequence goes on from JAWWLV010000070.1 coordinate 3,351,840, forward strand.
CCCGTGCTCACTGCAGGGGCTGGAGCGAGGGCGAGCGGCGGGTCGAGGGCACAGGGCTTGGCACCTTCCTCCCATCCCTGCACCCCTGGGCACACTCCAGCTGGCAACACGCTGTGCCAGCACCGGCAGTTCATCCAGGCTCAATGTAGAAGCCTTTTTGCTTTCAAAAATTGAAGTCACATAAGCTGCCGTTGCCGTGGGGCAGCGGGGAGCCGGTGCTGGGGTGCGGTGTAGGTGCAGGATTTACCCTCTGCCCCAGGACAGAGTGGCTGGAACCGGGGGATCCGGATTCCCGGCACCCTGCCCTGCAGCCCCGCTGATGGGGAGGGCTGGGGGCAGCTCTGGGTGATGGGGATTGCAGATAACAACACCTGAGTGTTGACCCAAGGGTGACTTTGCCTCAGGCCTCTCAGAGATTAACTAGAGATGAAAAACCAAGGCTGTAGCAGCCCTTTGAACCTTCCCTCACCTTTCTACCCCTCCCCTTCCTGCTTCTCCTTTCCAGCCTCTGAGTCTGTGGGAATTCAGGGATGCAATAGTCCATGTAGGGACACAGCAAGGCATGAAGGGCAGAGTGGCTGCATTTTCCCGTTGTTATCCATGCCCTGCAGCCATGGCTGCCAGAAGGTCCATAGGATGTGGGGGTTCCAGAGGATGTGGGGGTTCCAGAGGATGTGGGGGTTCCAGAGGATGTGGAGTGCTCTGTTCCAAGCCCGTTTCTCACCTCATTCACTTTCCACGGAGCCCACGCTCCGGCAGGTTTGGGGGAACATGAGCCCTCCCAGCCCGCAGCGACACCGAGCGATTCTCTGTTTATCTTGGTCGAATGCTTTACACAAATAATTATTTCCAAGGTAAATATTGTGAAAATCCGGATTATTTGCTCAAGAAATGAAAGAATAACTGAGGGAGCACATCAAAGAGGTGGATCTGCTCTGGCAGCGAGAGGCTTCCTCCCTGGTTATTGGGAGCCCGATGCTCCTGCCCCGGGACCCGGCTGGAGATGGCCAGAGCTGATTTGCAAAATCAACTTCAGACAGAGCTTTTCCACCCCCAGCTCCGGTGCCCAAATGAGATTTGGGAATTAATTAAAAACCCAACCAACTGCAGGGGGAAAAGTAATAAAGACACAAAACACTGCAGGGATGAGCCTGGGCCAGCTTGGGGGTGGGCAGGGCACCCCTCTGCCCCTGGTACCCCCCTCCCCGGACACTGTGACCCTGCACCCTGTGCTCAGCCCCCTCTGGGTGCAATCCAGATGGGATGGGTGCCATGGGCAGGAACCAGCACGGGGCTGAGCACAGGGACAGGCCCCAGGACCCCATGCCAGGGATGTCCCTTCCCCAGGGATTGCCAGGCCTCGGTAAATAAGGGGCTCACGGGTGGATAACTTGGGGGATGCTCCAGCTCCAAACCCCCCAGGTCACTGGGAACACCACCAGCAGGATCTGGATGCAGCCATTGTGCTGGCAGAAGTGGGAGTCATGTTGGGGTTCCCTCCAGGTACAGACCCTGTGGCATCTGAGCCTGAATTCCTCTGCCCGGCCAACAACCCCTTTGGTTTCAAGGTCTCCTCTGGAAGTTTATTGTTATTGTATCAAATCCCTGTGATACTGGGCTGGTTTTACTGCAGAAAGTGAGCTTTGGCAAATGTTGCCTTGCTTTGAAAGTTAAAATAATGGCATTAAACCAAAATCAAGTATTTATGAAGCTTTGGAGGGAAATATTTTACCTTGTAATTGGAATCCACTCTAACCCTTTCCAGTATTTTGTGGGCTTAAAAAAAGTCTTTAAAAATAAAATCAAATGATGTGATAACTGATGCCATGAAAGTACAAAAGAAAATTAATCATCTCAGGACATGAACATCCAGAGATCCAGACTGGGACACACTTAAAGCATCCCGGAATCCCTTGTTTATTGTGTCTTGGAGACTTCCAGATCCCACATGTTTGGTTTACAGCAGGAAAAGGGCTTTCCTTGCTCTCAGCTGGGGGGGGTGAGCCCAGCCAGGGCTGCTCTGCTCACCCCAAATATCACATCTGGGCAGTGCCCAGTGTGGTGAGGGGTCCCACACCCCTGGGCACCCCCGGGCTCCCACCACCACCATCTCTGCCTGCTGCTCCCCAGTGCCTGGAGGAGCGAGGCTGCCTGGAGAGATGAGCTCAGCCCTTATAGGATCCATATGAGCCACCGTGCTGGGAGCACCTGCTGCTGCCTGGGAGGTCCAGGAGGGTGGTGGGGAGCAGGGGGGCTCTGTCAGTCTGCAGAGAGATGCTCCTTGCTCCTTCCAGGGCACTTCTAAGACCTCTGGATGCATTAAAACCTGAGCATCATCCCAGCTCGATCCCCAGCTGCCCATCCACACCCAGAGCTGGACCACGCCGGGATACGACCAGCACAGCCCAGCACAGATACGACTCAGCATGAGCATCCTCCTCATCCTGGCTTGGAAGGCTCATCCTCCAAGAGCTGCTTCCCGCTCGCCCTTTCCAGCGGCGCTGGGATGGGCAGGACCCCGAGTGCCGTGCCGGGCTCTGCCGCGCTATCTGATGGAAACGCGGTTTGAGCCTCCCTTCTTTAATGATTCCCTTTGAAATGTTGTTGCTTCCGCACATCCCCCTTCGGGGTAGAATATTAAGCAAGAGCAACTCGGCTGGAAATTCAGATTGTTTTTGTGTCTGTTTTCATTTACATTTTAATGACAGAGAAATCGTAGCAATCGGGCTGTTTGCAGCACAGCCCCACCAAGGAGAAGGGGAAAATTCACCTGCCACCACCTCACCTTTGCCCTCCACAAACGGCACCAGGAGCTGGGAATTGCCAGCTTTTGGTGTGGAAATGCTCTTTTTCCCCTCCTCCTGCCCAGACAGGTGGGATTGAAGTCAGAAAAGGGCTCTTGGGCCCCTTGCAGGGGCTTTGCCTGGGTGCAGTGCCGAGGGACGGGTGCAGGGGGTGTTTGGTGCTGGGGAAGGGGATGTGGTGTGAAGGAGCAAGCAGACGGATGCTCTCTTTTGGGGATGGTTGGGTGCAGAGGCCAAGGGTGCTGGTGCTGCTCCAGGAGCTCACTGCACCTGCAGAGGGAAGGGGAAAGGGGTCCCAGGTGTGCTCAGGCCCCCTCACCTGCCTTGGGCAGAGGTCAGGGGGATTTTCCCTAAGACAGCAGAGCCCCATCCCAGGAACCAGCACCTCAGTGCCTGGGAACCAACTCAGCACCTCACCAACAGCCCATAGCTCTTCAGATGAGGTACAGGGATCCAGGCCTCCCAGAAAACAGCTGGGAGTAAAGATCAGTGGAAGAGAAGCAATAAACTCTCAGTTATTCTTCTGCCAGGGAGGCCAATCGAGCTGCAAAGAGTGCCCCAAGGCCGGCCGTACATCATTATTTCCTCGCGGTTCCCGGGTGATGTAGTGGCTGTCTGGCTGGAGGGAATGCCTTCCCAGTTTTCAGCATCAGCACTGGAATATCTGGAGCCCTGGAATCATGGGGTTGAATCCCAGAATCCTCAGTGCTGCACTTTATTCCTCCAGGGGGATAATAATCCAAGTGCCACGCACACGGCCTGTCCAGGAGACTCTGATTGAGGGCTAAAAACAAAGGTTCTGCCTGGACAGCCAAGGAACCCTACACAGCCCCACAGGACCAGAGGGACAAGGCAGCTTCCATCTCCCAGGCATGGATGGAGGCTGCATTTCACACCAGAGCAAAACAACAAAGAAATGCATTTGGGTTTTTTTAAGTCCATTGAGGGCTCATCTCATTTTGTTTTGCCTTCCCAAAGTCTCCTTCCCCCACAGCTCCAGCCTTGCCCTGAGAGTGGCACCATCTGTACTTCCAGTTTGAGTGCTGCTGGCAGGAGCAGTGGCACCGTGGCACCGGCTGTGCCAGGACCCAGCGCTGGATCCCATCACCACACCGGCCCTTTCATCTCCCGACCTGGGGCAGATTTCATTTCTCAAGCCGTCCAAAAACTTCCCAGGGTGGGGACTTCCAAGCTGACTTTCTGTGTCCTTTGTTTTCTCTGGGAGGGCGAGGAGGGGGATCCAGAGCCAGCACCAGGGCAGGCACACCCCGGGAAACTCGCCGGCACCCGGGAGAAATGGAAACTTTTTAAAAATTCATGAAAACCGAGGAATACAAAGCCGAATTAGGAGAAGCGAGTGGTGTCGGGCTGAGTCTGTTTGGTGTTGATACTGTGTAGAATTAAGCCACACTGGTCTTTCTTGTGGCCAGAGGGTAGGAAAAGGGCTCCCAGTGGAGAGGACCCAGCCCGGCGCTGGTGGTGCTGAGCGGGGATTGATAACCCGGCGCAGGGGGCCGCGGCTCCGGCGGATGCTGCTCCGGGCCCAAAAGCTGCATTTATCCCAGCGATAGCAGCCGAGCCAGAGCCGTGGGCCTTGGGGGGAAAAAAGGCTTAAAAACCCATCCTTCATTCATCAGGCAGCTGAGACGGAGAGGGGGAGGAGGGGGAGGCAAAGAGGATGGAGAACGAATTAAGAGTTGGGGGGAACATGGGCGGGCTGCTGTGCCCCGGACAAGGGGCTCAGCCCTGCCCAGACCCTCGCCCCCAAAGCCATCCGTGGGCAGGAGCCTGGGTGGGGGGTGCCCGCCCCACTCCGTCCCTGGAAGTGGATCAGGACATGAATCCCAGCTGAGATATCACTTCCCAATCCTCAAAAAATACCCTTCTCCAATCCTGGAGTCACCCCCTGCAGATGATGGTGGACGGGGGAGCAGCAGTGGGTGCTGAGGTCTGGGGTCCCCTTTCCCAGCATCCCCCTCTGGCACTGGGAATTTTGCAGGCAGAAGGAGAAGGTTCATCAGTCACTTCTCGTGAGCAAATAACGCCATGTGACAGCTGTGAGGGGCCGTGAGACCCCTGCACACACAGGAACCCACCACACAGGAGGAATGTGCCCGGCAGTGTGGGCAGGAACCTGCCAGAGCAGGGATCAGGGTGGGCAGGCAGTGAGGGGAGGATGGGACTGGAGATGCTCACGGCTGAGACACGTACCCCAAAAACTGCTGCCTGCTGTGGGGGAGTTTCTGCTCTGCCCACAGCCCCCAGCTCCTTGGGACATGTGGGCACCTCGCCATGGAAAACTTTTCAAAGGACTCGGTTTGGTTGCACGTTGGAAGGAAACCAAGTTTTAAAACCTTGAACAGTTGATGAACCAGTTCTTGTTCTGTGGCCAACCCCAGTTCTGAGCCCATCGACTGCGGGGCCAGAAGGGACCATGACACGAATGGAATGTGACGTCTCACCCAGCACAGGCCAAGGAAACTCACCCAGAACCTTCTCCACCAGCCCCACAGTTTCTGACAGCAGCGTCACATCTGGGAAAGCATCTGTTGGCTCTGCGGTGACAAATGAAGCCGTGGGCACAGGAATTAACTTCTCACACCCTCCCAGGTTCAGGGCACACCCCTAGCAGATCTGAGAGCAGTTGCAGTATCCTGCTCCCTATTCCTCCTTCTGGACATTTGGGAACCTGCTGGACCCCAGGGAAGAGCCTCTCTGGGTGCTGGGAATGAGCTGTTTGTACCCCATGGGGGTCACCTGATGGCCACTCTGGTCACCCAGGCCAGGAGCAGAAGTGCCACCACCCCACTTCTCCCCATTGAGGAGGGAGTCTCCTGCCACGTTGCTCAGTGGGGTCCAAAGCACCAGGATCGCACTGTGGAAATAATTCAAATTAGGCATGCGTGTAATTACCAATATTTTATCCAAACAGGAGGAGCTGGAACATCCCTGGGTATCTGGGGAATCATCTCGCTCAATGCAAAGTGGGAAGCGATGTGGTGGATGGGGGACAGGCTGATGCCGACCCTGCCTGGGGCTGCCCAGTGGGACAGGGGGACAATAACTGTCCTGAGTATGTGCCACCAGCTTGGGTGTCCCAGCCAAGCTACCTCCAGCTGCTGTGTCTCCTGAGGGCTGAGCCATCATCCCCCTCCTCCTCTGCTGTCCCTCCCATAGTATGTCATGGTGGGACAACCATCCAGACACTGGGGATCCACCTCTGAGCATCCTAAATGCTTGGAATGGCACACTCCTATCCCATCTGGCTCCTTTTCCAGCTCTTTCCAAGCCCTGTTGGAGCTGCCATTCCAGAGCCTGCACCTTCCTCGTGTGTGGAGGATGAGGAGGCTGTGGCAGCTCCTGGCTGTGGCACCTGGCAGGTGGAGAGGTGAGGTCTGGAGATCTCCAGGAAGCAGAAGCCACCAGGAGAGCTGTCACTCCAAACCATCCGAGCTCCTCCGGGCCAGCCCTGCTCCGGTTCAGCTCTGAGCAAGTTTCCCATGCCCTGGTTTTGTTTTTCGTTGCTTGGAATCAACCCAATCCACCAAGTTTTGCATGATTTTCTGCCTCTGGCTCCAGGCTCTCCAGAAACTCAACCTCTCAGCTCGTGCCAGGCAGCTGCTGCTGGCTCCTGGTGCTGCCAAAACTGCCCTGGAGGCTGCCTGGGAGTCACCAGCTCGAAGCCTGGGCACGAGCCTTACCTGGTGCTCAGCAGTGGCTGCAGGGACAAGGTGGGGATGGGGCCCGGGGCTCACCCCGGTGCCACGTGGAGCGTGTTGGAGCAGGTTCCCGCGGTAAAGGTGAAAAGGAGCTTCTCTGAAATGAAAGCAGCCCCTGGAGCTCAGGAATTATCCTGCTGATTAATCTCTCCCGAAGTCACCTGTGATAAATGAAGTGATTAAGGGACTGACCTGCCTGTGGAGCTGGGTTTTTTCTGGGGGTTGGGAAGGGAGGGATGTTCCCCCCACCACCATTTGGGCTCTTTACAGACCTGGCACCTCTTAAATCCATATTGCCAGAAGCAGCCCTGGGTGGCTCCTGCCAGTGGGGGCTGCACTGGGAGGTCACTGATGGCCACCTGGGATCTGTCCCCACTCACAGAGGAAATTGGGGAGAGGGTGTGGGGGTCAGAGTGACCCTGTGCAGCCGGGGCAGAGGGCCGCGGGTGCTGCTCAGCTGCATTTGGTGGTCTCTGCGTGTACCGGGGGCTAATACGTGTGAAAAGCAGATTTATTTTTGCCTACGTTTCATATTCTTCACGCTCTGCGGCGGGAGACAAAGGATCAGCTCTTCAATGGAGTCCTAAGAATAAACCCTAAACCTCATCAAATCCAATCCGGCAATAAAAATTGCCCGAACAAAAGGCCAGGGACGGAGGGTGGTGGCGGGGCCGTTTCCCCACGATAACAAGTTTTCACAAGACTGTTTATCCGCACAATTTGGAACGACACTTAAAATCTCTAATCCCAATAGGCATGAAAGTGCTTGTCCCGAGCAAGCAGGTGGATTGTCCCGGAGCGGCCGCCTTGCCAATGCTGCTCGGTGGCCACGGCGGTGCCCGTGGGGGTCACGGGGAATGTGCTGAGACGGGGCAGCTGCAGCCTGAATGCTCCTCTTCAGCCTCAAAGCCTCGGCCCCTCTCCCCGGCACCCCTATCCATCCCTCCCCCTATTCAAGCCGGTTTTAAAAGGCAGCAAAACGGTTACAAGGTTTAAGGCAGAGGCGAGCAAAATGCTGCACAAAGGGAGGACAAAGGCGTGCGCGGCCGGTCCCTAATCCAGCATTGCCCGTGGCAATGCAGCCCCGAGCGGGGCGGATTAAACCCGCTGCCAGCGCCAGGCTTTAGCGGCAGGGCTGGGGGTGCCGAGGGGTGTCCCCCTGCCCGGCCCACCCGAAGGGGCTTCTGCGACCAGAGCCCTCCGAGGTGTCCATCCTCTCCAGGGGCTGGTGCAGTAGGTGGGGGGGAGGCAGCGAGGCCTCCAGTCATCCCCAGGGAAGCAGCACCGGTCCTTGGGCTGGTGTGGATCCCGTGGAAGCTGGAGGTGGGATGTTGGGAGATGACTGAGGATGTGAAGCCACTGATGCTGTTGGACTCAGCAGAGATGCTAAGGGTGAAACAACAGCCTCTGTGTCCCCAGTGACATCTCCAGCCCGAAGAAATCTTTTATTCCTCCTGTTTTTACACAAAAACCTAGGAAGTGTTGATAGCAAATGGCAGGTCCTAAATTGCCCAGCCTGAGGCCTTCCAAGACCACGCTGTGAGCCACTGGACCACCTGCTTTTCCCTTATGGCTGCTGCCTCCAAGCTCCCACCTCAGTACCATGCTGGGAGCTGGTACCCACATTCCCAAGGCTCCATAGAGGGGGAATCTCCTCCCTGGGCAGGGATGGGGTGAGCCATGAACGCCCGAGCCAGCTGCTGGGACTGGGGACACTCACAGCCCTTTGCCCCACACAAACCAAGACCCACAGACTCGCAGTGTCCGGCCCAGTCTCAGCTCCCAGCGCATGCTGCCCATCCTTGATTTACAGAAAACTCCTTCCCCTGGGCCTGACATTCCCCCAGCACCCCACCAGTCTCTCCCACAGCATCAGGCCTCTCTAAAGTTGGTCTTGAAGTTAAGGCAATGACTTTCGCGGTGCCCACCCAGCTGGGCAGACGGCGGGGCTGCTAATCCCGTTAGCACTCCAGAACCATCACCGAGACAGCCACGGGGCTGGGGACAAACCCGAACTGACATCCCTTTCGCACGTGGAGGTGCGGAGAGACGCGTCGGAGGGTCCTTGCCGGGAGGCCGGGGGGGTTTTGGGCCCCGCGCGGTGTCGGGGGACGCGTGACGGTGGCGGCGACGCGTCCCGCCGGCTCAGGGCGGGCGAGTGTCACCGCAGTGCCACCGAGCTGTGTCTGCGGGTGACAACCGTGGCACCCCTGGCTGGCACCGCTGCCCATGCCCTGCTCCCTGTGCCCCTGGGCACGGCTTGGCCTCGGTGAGCACCGCTGGGCTCGGGGCCGGGAGATGCCCTGCGTGTCCCCAAGGTGACTGGGATGTCCCAGGGGTGGCTGGGACATCCCAGAGGAGGGACATCAGAGGAAAGGTGAGGACCGTGCTGCATCCCACTCCCCAGGGCTTCATCCACGGCTGGATGCTCCAAGGCTCCTGCTCATTGCAAAGAGGCTTTTAATTACTGTCAGTGCCTGGGTCCCACAGCAAACTGCTCCCTCCTCTCCCCAAAGACAGGCTGGGGGAAGGTCAGGGCCGTTTCGGGACGCAGATTTGTGATCCAAAGGGAAGGACAGAGATCCCAGGAGCACATTGTGTGCACTGTAGCTGGTTTTCACCAACAGGTAACGAGGCGTGTGGGCAGCAACTCAAGCCCTGCCCAGAACTGCCCAAGGCATTTCTGGTGAAGAAAAAGCTGAGAGTGCAAATCTCTTCTCTCCACAATTATGGCCACTGGAACTGTGTTTGGACACACTTGGACACACTCCGTCTGTGCCGGGCCGCCCTCCCCTTCCTTAAATAATCTGCCTTTAAAACAACTCTGTGAAACCACAGCAAAAGCAATACCCTATTTGGCCAAGTTGTGTATTTTTTCCTCCTCAAGTTCCTGGCAAAATGAAAGCACTTGAATAAAGTTGGAAAAAAAAAAAAAAAGCCAAGACAGTGAGGTTTTGCTTTAAATTAGCATTAATTTACAAAGCCCAGACAGACCCACTAAGCAAATTGTGCCCATTAATATATTAACAACAGATTTTTACTACCGCTCCTTTGGGTACAGAGCCTGAACAGGGGGTGGTGATTAAGGCTTTTTTAATTCTAAGAGCCTCAATGACCAGGCTGGACCCGCGTGTGCCCACGGCCGCCTGCGCTGGGAGGGTGTCAGGGTGACCTCAATAAAGTAGATGACCACGGCACCTCTAATCCCCTCTTTTAATTGATTACTCTCACCCAGCCCCCGAGGCCATGAGAATGGGGGACCCACCCTCTATAGATTAGCACCCTTTAGTTTACAGATCAGCCACTTTTTCAGTCCTTTGCCCTGCAGCAATGCATGAAAATAACACTAATCTCATTAAGGACAGAAGGGAGCCCTTCAAAGTTTATTAATAATGGGAGCAGACAGAGAGAGAGTCAGGCTCTGGGTCAGATTTCAAAGCCGGGGAAGTGGCAGGAGCTTTCCAAGGGCCTGGTTCTGCCAGGAAGGAGGGGGTTTGCCATGTTTTGAGCTGGGTCTGGAAGTGCTGATGATGGCTCTGAGGAGCACTTGGGACGCCCTGGATGTGGCTGGACAGGGGTGGGCAGTGCCCAGCTCTCAGCCAGGCTGGTTTAACTGCTCAGGGGCTGCTCCAAACTCTTTCCTTCATTACACAGTGCAGTCTCCCCTGCAACCCTCAACTGAAGAATTACTTAAATGATGGCAAGATCTCATCACCTTGAAAGAGACCTGGCAAACAAGACCTTAAGCTTTAAACACCACAGTGAAGTGGCGACATTAAAGGTAAGATTAGGATTCTCAAGGCTGAAGCAGCATCCTGGCCCTGGTGTTGCTGCTTTTACCTCTTTTGGATGGAATTGCAGAATTCCTCACATTGCTGCTGGGGTCCTCCCAGCTTGTGGCTGCACCCAGCAGTGCACAGCCCCCAGCCCAGCACTCCTGACCCCAGAGGAGGCTGCAGGCTTGGCATGTGTCAGCCAGACAGGAAAGCAAAGCTTTGCTCACCTCTGAGCAGGACAGATCTCGGGGCTTCTCCCTCCATTTACAGAGCTCTGAGGATCTGTGAAAGCCATGAGCAGGCTGTTAGAGGTTATGAGAGACCGCCCAAGGTCTCCCAGGCTGCCTGAATCCTCCAGCAAAGCTCAGGTGTTTTTAAAGCATATTCCATGTGCAGAATTCCTAGCTAAGATGCACATTTAGGGATGAGCCTTGATTTAGCTCCTGGCTTCAAACAGGACATGATGGTACAAACACCTTTGCAGAGGGACCTCAGTGCTGCCAGCCCTCCAGGAACTCCACCTCCAGGATTTCCCAAGCATCCTGCGGGATCTGGGTGTTGGGACTCTTGATGGCTCCTGCAGAGTGCTGTAAATCCCAGGGGATTTGCAGAGCCCCAGGGAATCACTCACCTGTGAGAGGGCTGAGTGCAGAGGGAGGATTTCCCCTTTCCTCCTGTTACCAACACACTGGGGATGGAGCATCCTGCGCCTCAGGAGCCTGGGATAAAACCACGCTGACAATCCTTGGGCACACGGGAAGTGTGGAGAGAAGCAGCTCCCGGACCATGTGCCAGGAGCTGCCCCAAATCCGTGGGGCTAAACCCACCAACGAGCGCACCAACCCCCCGACAGGGCTGGGTTTGGGTGGGTCTTTGGGGTGTAACACCAAAGGTTCGAGGGGCGCTCAGAGAGAGGATGAGCTGGATCAGGAGGAAGGAGTGTCCCAGGCTGTGATCCCTCCAGGCCCAACCTAATCACCATCGCTCTGCATTATTACCCTGCCTAACGCGGCATGCTTTTAAATAAAATATGCAAAGATTTCTCAAATTATTTCCCCGGGGCAAGTGCGTTTTCTATCTTCGCTCGTGCATGTTAATCTGAAAAATGCAAATTCCTCACACACCCCCATCTGCTGGGGCTCGGCCATTTATTAACTTTTTTTTTTTTAAATACAAAATGTTCCTTTCTTTCACATATATATGAAAAAGCAACGAGTTTTGTTATCTCTGCCCCTACTTTATTTCATTTAGAAAACACAGGTTTTAATGAGTTAATAATAATAATAATAATTAATAATAAAATGGCCGTGAGGTGCTGAGGATTACGACTCACTCAGCACTGGAGTTTTAATCAGAGGTTGGTGCTGGGCAGGATTACGGCTACAGGAAGGCTGGGCCTGCTTTAAGATGAAATGCTGATGTTCAGGGGACAAGATTTACTTATTTATTTATCCAGGATGACTTTGATACCCAGGGCTGAGCCGACAGCACGTCCTGAGAGAGTGACAGCTCCCCTATGGCTGCCTGGATGTTGGTGGTACTTGCCTGGGCTAAGGACTGTCCCTGTCCCTGTCCTCGTTGCCTGCCCAGGGGTGACAGCCCCAAACTCCCCAGAGCAGCACACTGGGACCGTGAGCATCTCCATCATTAGGGCTCCTTTGCAAAATCATTAAAAACATTGAGAAAAAAGCAACCACAGACAAAAAATGGGGGGAAGGAGAACCCCGGCGTGGCGTTTTCCCTGACAAGAAGCCGATGTGACAGAGCTCGGCGTGCTGAGCGTAATTGGCAGCCTCTGCCCAGGAGAGGCCACGGACAAAGTTGCTCCAGGACGATGCTGCCCCATCCCTGTGCCTGCGGGTCCCACGGCGGGGGGCGAACGGGGACCGCGGCTCCGGCACGGCCGCCGTGGGGAACATCAGCCTTCACCTGAGTAATGAGACAAAACCCAGGGAAAACACACATGAAAAGGAAGGGAAAGAGAAACTCTTAGGAAATAAGATCAAAGTCCTGCCTTCAAAAATGTTGTCCTGCAGCTATGAAGAAACCCAGATCGCCCTAATTGCAGCACTCGGCGCGGCGCTCGGCGCAGGGCGGGAGTCGGGGACTGGCTGGGGGGAACCCAGAGGTCCCAGCACCCATCTGGGAGGGACAGGAACACCAGGGCTACACTGGGTTTGCTGGGCTTATTTTTGGAGTACTCCTGTCCCTGTTCCCACAGAGCTTGGTTGTGATGTGCAAATGAGAACCGTGGTGCTGGTCCTTGTGCAAAGGAGCTGCTGGCTTGGGACACATCACACATTGCATTTAATACAGTTGTATTAAAATTATCCCCTCTAGACATTTGAAGGAGAAATGTTGGATAAAAACTGATGGCCAAGTGCTTGGATGTGGTTAGAGAGTAGGTTTGTGCATGGAAAATGGTTACAAAAGAGAACAGAAAAGGAGCCGTGCTGGGGAAAGAAAAGTCTCTCTTTTGGAAAACTGAGGATCTCCCAGGCTCCCTGAGCAACTTCATGAGCTCCAGCCATGGAGTGCTGGGGGCCAGGGATGCCCAGGTGTGCTGGGGTGCTCTGACAGGGCAGACCCACTGGCCTGGGCTGGCTCTTGCCACCCCTGCCCTGTTTCTGAACGTGTCGAGGGCACAGATCGGCTCTTCAGGCAGACACTGCTGCCTTCACGCGGGGCTGGTGCCGTGATGGATGAGCTGCTGGATTTGCCTCCTCTTGTCCTATTTTGACAGTTTCTCCCCATCCTCCCCCCTGCCATGGCCCCACAGCACCCTGGTCCTCCAGCACACGGGCAGCCATCGGTCCTCAAGGGGACACGAGGGTCTGGGAGTCACAGCCCCAAGCCAGTCCGACCCCAGTGCTGGGTGCAGAGCACTCGGGTCCCCACCACAGCACAGGGAAGCAGCTGGCTGGCCCTTTAAAGCCTTTTTTTCCTCTCTTGTTAAAAGATGTCTGGGAGGGGAGCTGCCAATCTGAAAAATGATCCTTCCTTTTTTCCATTTTCTTCCTTCTCTCCTTCTAGCTCGTGCTCATCTGTTCAGGTGAACCTCAGGCACATTCATTAAATCTCTGTCTTTGACACCTCAGCTGCTTTGGAGCCCTGGGCTGCTCTTTCTCTTTTCTTTCCATGTTTTTTTCCCGTTCCCCATCTCCGAGCCCGCCTGATCAGCACACTAAGGCAGTGGGAGCGAGCTGCAGAATCGTTAACGAAGCACAGCTCCGTGGGTGAGGTGCTGAGTGGCTGGTTTTGGGGAGGGTGCTGAGGGCACCCACCGTCCCTGCCCGGGGTTGGGGAGCATCGGGGCACTGTGAGGAGCAACTGCCGGCACCAGGGTGGCACAGAGGGGAGATGAGCATGGTGACAGCACAGCCTGCACCCAGCCAGCGCCCGGGGCTGCGGCCGGCAGCCAAGGGCTTGGCTCGCTCCGCCGTCCTCAGTCCCACTAAATCCTGTTACTCCATGCAGGAGCGCCTTCCCTGCTCCCCAGGCTCCCCTGAGCTCCCTGAATCCTCTCTGCCCACCCTCGTGGACCCGTTCCTCGCCTCTCACATAAGTCCCATCCTGCCATGGAGGCACCGATGGCTCATCCCACTGCGGATTTGCCGCTCGGCCAAAAGGGACAGAGCCCATCTCCAGTGGCGCAGCTGCGGCTGCCTCTGGATCAGCTTCTGATGCTGAGCAGGGCTGGAGCAGGGAGATAACCCACCCGGCTGCCACCAGGAAGGATTTGGCCTCGGCTGTGCTGGCCCCTGGCTGGGGTCCCTGCTGGCTGCTCCCAGCCCCAGGAAGGCCCGGCATGGAGCAGTGGAGGTGGCGAGGGATGAGATGCTCTCCACGGCCTTTGCACGTGGGACAAGGGGTGGCTGTGGGCTCAGGGCAAAGGGGCAGGAGCAGGAAGAATCCCTTTGGGAGAGGCAGAGCCCCAGCAAGGAGGAGGGCAGGAGGGCTGGGGACGGACCTTGGGAAGGCACGTGTCCAAATCCCAGCTCTCCCTGGGATGTGGCGGTTGTGGCCGGGGCACAGCAGGGCAGTGTGTCCTGAGGGAAGGGGACAGCCCGGTGTGGAGGAAGGGGCTGAGCAGTGAGTGGTTCCAGGAGGCTCAGCGGGACGGGGGCTGTAAAGCTGTGAATTCCTGCAGAGTTTTGTTAGCGGGATCGGCGCGCAGCCTGGTGCCCTGCTCCGAATTAATTATCCGCTGACACGATTTCGCTTCTTTCCCTTTGTGTTATTTTAATTAACAGAGATCTCCTCCAAGCAAGCCAGCTGTCATGTAAATTGTAAAACTGTCAGCATGTACAGGAACTTAACAGGGACTGGAAGAAAGCCTTGCACAAAGGGATGTGCTACTTTCCCTTTTTGGTTTTCCTTCTTTTTTTTTTTTTTAAATCTGGGACATTTGTAAAGTTTAAAAAAAAGTGTGGAATCTGGGGTGGGGCAAGAGATGGAGAAAGCCCAGCTTTTACTTTAGATCCCTTTCTTGAGACAGAGGTGCAGAAATGAGGTTCTGCCCAAGTATTTTGGAGCAGGATAACCTCCCTGAACATCCCCGCAGCCCGGCCATTCCTGTCAGCTCCCCTCCCCTCCATCCACGCAGGCGGCAGGCGGGACAAGACCTGCTGTAGGAAGGGCTCAGCATTAAGCTGGGCAAAAGGAAACATCAGTGGCTTTGATATAATTAATCTGCTCTGTGTCCATTGCAGATTTCACCCGTGTTCACCCCGAGCTTGGTGCACCCCTGTGTGCCAAAGGCCAGCTGCCGGGCTGGCACCAGCTCTCTGCTTTCTGATCCTGCACCCGGTTGTATCTAGGCTTGAGATTTTCAACTGTGAGCTGAAACCAGCCAGTTCTTCCCAAGATCAGGCTCTTCAAACAACCAAAACCGTGTTAATGGGCCCCATATGTCTTTGGTTAAAAGCTGCTCCAGCAGCAAGAGCAGCAGATGCAGAAGGGAGCGCGCGGAGCCGGAGGTACAGTGGGAGTTCATGCGAGGATACTCCGTGGACATCCCATCTCCCCTGAACATGAGCAGAAGCCTGTAGTAACCCTGCAGCGATCAATTAATAAATGTTTAGGCAAGTCAATGAAGGTTAGCAAGGCCCCAGCTCAACGGGAAGCTCAGGGAGGACAGTGGGAAGGGGAGATGCTCCGGAGCAGTGGATGGCTCTGGTAGATGTCAGGGCAGCAGGACACTGAGGGGGAGATGTGCCAGGGCAGCCAGGGGTCTCTGCACTTGGTGGGACCTCACAAGGCCATGAGGCAGGAGGGACACTCACCAAACCTGTTCTCTACAGAGGAACCCCTCAGGTACCCTCAGGCTGTAAGAAAGTCCCTGCCTGATTTTGGGAGAAGATCAACAGCCTGGGAAGGGCCTGGATTTTCTGCAACGGGGACTTTGTGCACGTCTCATGCCTACAGGCTACAGACCTGGGCTATGTTTGGATAAGGACCGAGCTACTTAGCTCCATTTCCTACCTTCCTCATCACAAATCATTTTCATTGTCCTTTGAGAACAAACCAAAAAGATTCCAAACCACATTTTGCTGAAGAAGGAGGGATTTTCTTTCCCAGCAGCAGCCAGGGATAAAAGCCTGGAGACAGCTGAGCAAGCTGCAGCATTAAAGCCCAAATGCCGAGCTTATCCGGCGAGCACAGCCGGGCTGTGAGGGGTCCAGCCTGATGCCGAAGGTTCCACAACCAGGCCGGTTTCCCGGGGCTGGGATCTGCCGACTGCATATGGAGGTTCCCTCTCGGCCCTGTTTGCATGCCAGGCATGCTGCTTGTCCACTGAAACAAATGACCTTGAGCAGCGCTGCGGGTCAATAAAATAATTTGCCAACTGATCCATCTTGTGTGGCAAACAGATGAATCAACTCCGGCTCCCTGGGCTGTTTTATGTACGGATGGGAGAGCCGTGAAGTTAAAATAACGTGTGTGGCCACGTCCATCTCCATGCAATGAAAGGATGGCTCTGAGTGAATAAAGTTGTGTATTTCCAGATGGAAAAAACCCACCTCTGCATCTCCTGACACTTGGCTTTGGGAGGTGGGTGCTGTTCCCCAGGACAACATGGTGCAGGCCACCCTCTCCCTTGGTGGAGCATCTTGTCCCCTTTTCCCACTTTCTGCCTATCTACTCCAACTCTTCTGACCTGCCCTGTCCCTGATGGCCCCTCCTGGGGTTCAGCCCCCAGACAACCCCTGGCCTCCCTGTCCCTGCCACCAACTCATTTCTTCCTGAGTAATGGTCCGAAGGCTCCAGTTTCAGCCTCACAAAGGTGACTCACAATCGGGAACTGGAGCATCGTGGGAAGCAGACTCAGCTTTTACTGGTCTCCAGTGCAGCAAAGTACCAAAAGCAATTAAGAAATGGCCATTTGCACCGTGGTGACACAGCCTCCTGCAGCACTGGCAGGGGGTGGGAAGGAGCCAGAGCCACCAGGGCTTGTGCACGTGGCCGGGCTGCATCTGTCGGAGAGCACGGCAAACTGGGGCACTCGGAGGGAGCAGAAAGGCCCCGAGGCAGCCTGTGCTCACTGAGCCCCTAATCACAGCGAGGTGATTAATGCCCTTCTGCTCCCGTGCGCCGCTGCTCCGTTCCCGTGCTGCCCTGGCTCGGCCCCGCTGCCTCAGCAGGTCCCACACCCAGGCACCAGGCACTCGGCTTGGCAGGGACGGCGCTCGGCTCTCCTGGTGCTGAAGGCAGGGATGGAGTTTTGTAGGAGGCCTCTGCAGGCCCTGTGAGCGGGAGGAGAGTGCTGGGGAGCTCCTGGTGCCAGAGACAAGCCTGGCGCCCAAACCCCTCCTCTGACAGCTGGAGCACAGAGCTGGGAGCAGAACGGGGGAGTCCTGGAGTCCAGTAATCCTTGATCCCAACACTGCATCCTGCTGCAGGATGGAGACCTGCCTGGGAGATGAGGGAAAGCTGCATCCCCCCTCTGCTCTCCCATAGCGAGGAGTGAGTTACCTGGCCATGCTCCCCCAAGTCCCCCTCACGGGTTAACAGGGCTGGGCACAGCTCAGCCAGGTCAGGCACAGCTCAGCCAGGTCAGGCACAGCTCAGCCAGGTCAGGCACAGCTCAGCAGCAGCAAATGATGTCGGTGAGCAGGAGCGAGCGGCTGTGCTCATTACAGGGAGGTGAGAGGTCACAGTTTGCTTGTCCCAGAGGTTAACAAACCCTGTGTAGCCACCCCGAGGGCACAGGAGCTGGACATCAGAGATAAAAGAGCTGCTCAGCGGGCTCAGAAAAATGGGGTGCCTTCCACAGGGCCACGGGAAACACCTCATGCCCCGGCAGCCTCACACTGTGCTCCTCTTCCTCGGCCAGGCAAGGCTCGCTCCGCACCGGGATCGCTGCAGGGCACTTCCTGCGAGCCATTAAAGCACATTGGGTAATTAATACCTTCCATGCATGAGGAAAAATGAAAGGCAGGTGGGAGGAGGAGGGGAGGGGAGCAGGGAGGAGGCAAGCTCCATTTTGAGGGCCGTTAGGGTAGTGCTCCCTCGGCGTTATAATTTGGAGGCTCCCACGTGCTGCAGCATTCACACCTCTCAGACATTGTTCACAGCCCAATTCCAGCCAGCACCACCATACTGTGCAGGATCCATGCTCCCTGCTGGAGCAGCTCTCCTCCTCCTCATCCCCCAGGATCACTGCAGGATGAGCTGGGGCTGCCCCACACTCCAGGCTCAGCACCCGGCCGGCTCCTCCAAACTCCAGGACTGAGGGTTACAGGAAAGGCCGCTCAGTGCTAAAGAAAGCTCCATTACAGCACCTTAAATACTGTTTCTTAACAAACAAAATGTTTATTTTCTGAATAATAATAATAATTTTTAAAAAAAAGCATTCCAGCCTCGGGGCATGTAGTGGGATGGCTGTGAGCTCACTGGAGCGTGTGTCCATTACCGTCCGCGCTCAGACCCCGCCGCAGCCCCGGCGCTTTATTCCGGCACAGTGACTGACAGACCCTGATCGATGCTGATTTGGGTCTTAAATAAACACATTGGCCCTGGCTTGCCGGGAAGAGCGAGGTGCCAGTATCTGGCTGACAGGCAGAGAGAGGCAAACTTTGCCAAACGGGCATTTCTTTGCGATGTATTTCCCTCCTCTCAGCACTGTGCCACGGGAGCTGGGCAGAAGCTGGGATGGGAAGGTTTCAGGACAGGGGTTATTTTGCATTTTGCTCCTTCAACTTGTGGGCAGAAAAACAGAGTTCAAATATTCAGACAGAATTGTGCTGCTAAAAGCCACCAGATCTTGCTGGTGACGGATCAGACCGTTGAGCAGGGAAAGGTGCTTCACTGCCGACAGCAGCTGTCAAGAGAAAAGCCCTTTGATAATTTGCTGAGCTGTAGCAATTCACATCTGTGAGAGCTGTAGACCTTCAAGAAACCCCGAGATTCTTGGAAATGTTTTGCACCAGCATCGTGTAGGTCTTAAAATGAATGGAAATGGCCCTTGAGAGATGAGTGAGTCAGATTTGGAAAATACCACTCAGGTCATTTTTCCTCCCTTTGAGCAACATTTTGTCCAATGCAACACATCTCCAACACCCAGTTCTTGTTTTATTGCCATGTCAGGCATCAATACTGGAACAGCAGATAAAGTTTGCTACAACAACACCCCAAACACTTCTGTGCACCCATATTCTGGTGGCTCCCTGTGAGGTGACTCTGTTATCTCCACATCTCTGACCCTTCGTGCCAGCAGATTCCAGCCTGGGCAGAAATGAAGGTCACAAGTTACTGAGCCAATCTGGGAAAGAAATTCCAAGAGAGCAGATTGGGATTGTTTTAATTAAAGGAGAGAGGCAGGGGAAGGGGGGCAAAGCAACACTCGAGCAATCAAACATTTTCCCCTCGTGAAGATGAACAGTTTGAGGTAGGATTCAGAAAGCTGAAATTGTCTTTTTAAAGGAATGTAAAAATGTGAATGTTGAATGATTGACAAATAAAGGGCACTTTCCCTTAATTTAAATATGCTCCTAGTTTGTGCAGAATATGTTAATTTATACATTGCCTAAATAGCCAGTAGCTATTGTCTGTAAAACCACATCAGATCAGGGCAGCAGGGCAGTTAATGTACTGGCTGGATGTTATGGCTGGTCAGTGAAGCGATCCGAGCTTCCTTCCACTGGCTCCCAACCCCTAAATGGAATAGCTGAGCTGTAAAAAACTGCCAGGGGCATAAACTGAAGTTCATTCTGTCAGCCTTCAATAGGACGAGGCTCTGCTTCCCACAAGGACCCGTCTGCACCCCCAGCCCCAGCCCGGCTCCTGCTCCTCGGTGACCCCAGAGCTGTTCCCCTTCTGCTGGGGAGCCCTCCAAGCCCCCGTGGTCTCTGTAGGGATGATTTCTTGGGGTACCTAGAGCCCATCCCAGGATCTGTTCACAGCTCTGCAGAGCCTGACCCCGTGCTCCTGTGGTGCCTCAGTTTCCTTCGGTCACACCTCCTCTCGCACAAGGTCCCACAGCAGCTCCAGCCTCTCCAAAACATCCTGCCCCATTCCTGCCATGCCATGGTCCCTGTGGGGTCCTCAGAGCAGCTTCCAGAGCTTCTCAAGCAGCCTTGGGGGCCCAGCTGCATTTTTAACCCTGCCGTTTGACAGCCTCTGCCCCAAACAGGTCCTGGGTGTTGTTAATCCATCCATGCCTGACCTGCCTCTTCCTCTCCCTCCATGTGTAGCCACGACTTGGTCTGGTCTCTGGAGCAATTTTTAATGCAGAAAGGCATCTAATTAACAGGATTCTAAAGTTAATTAAGACAATCTCATTTAGATCTCTCCATGAGCACTCACCAGGGCAATGCTGCTTCCCTGGGCTCCTCGGGAGCCTCCGCTCTCCCTGCAAATCACATCCCAGGGGCTGTCGAGTCTCTGGGCGAGGGGCTGGGATGTCACCTGAGAGGCAGACAGGTCCTGGAACATGTTTGTCCAAAGGACCAAATGATCAGCATGGAATTCCACACTCCAGAGACTCTGGGGCTGTGTTCCAGCCTTTCTGGGCCCTCCATTCCCTTCTCGGACATACCCACTGCCCCAATAGGTGAGTCCTAAGGGGAAACTGTCCTCCTGCCTCCCATGTCAGCCGAAAACTGGCAACATTATGGACCCATCTTGTTCAAGAAAGGTCCATCCTCTGCATTCCTGATGGCTTTTCAAAGATCACTCCAGATTAAGTTTAGAGTGATATGATAAGTAGTAATAATACTGCTGCTTTGGCCCTAATTATTTTCAATATAATTATGTACCCTCAAGAAACCTTTTAAATAGCACACTCTCCTCAGCGCTCCAGTCCAAGGGATTCATTTGTCTCAGGAAAGAAATATTCTTGGGGCTGAATCCTTCATTAGTCTTTGCTGGAGAAACTGCTGCTGAAGTCAGCAGAGGGTGTGTGTCCCACTGGAGGACGTGGGGCTGTGCCCACCAGTGCTGTGCCCACCACAGGAAGATTTTCACAAGCCCCTCAGAATTTGGTTTGTTGGCAGCATAAAGCATTTGGCAGGGGAAGAACAGCCTGGAAGTCTGCTGGAAAGTATCAGCGAAAGACTCTGAGTTTCACTGTCTTTTATCAGCTTCTCGCACTTCCTTCTCTTGTGTTTTAATCCCACAGAAGTGCTGCTGCTCCGATGTGTGAAGGAAAAAGAGGGAGTAGATCCCTTGGTGCTTGGCTGGGTGTGAGGCTGTGTTCCCAGAACGTGCTCAGGCATGGGAAGGTGCCGAGGTGCCATTCCATCTCCCAGTGCTCTCCAGATCATACTGTGTGAGCAGGTGCAAACCAAAGATCCTCACCATGGAATCCCTGTGGTGCCCTGCCCTACCTGGAGTTCAAAACTGGGAAGGAACAGCAAGGCCAGTGTGTTTGGAAGGGAGGCATTAAATGCATACATTGAATTTATACAAAATATTTTCAGGTGGTCCATTGTTTTTCTGAGCAAACTGACTTTTCAGTCAGGGTGTGTTCCTGTCTGTAGCAACCACATGGAATTTCCTGTTAAAACTAGATAACCTTGGCTAGGTTTTCCACTGTCCCAGTTACCTGCTGCCCTCCTGTCCCACCACTGGCAGCACATCCAGAGGCTGGGATTCCCATCCATGCCCATAGCCCTGGGCTGGGATTCCCATCCGTGCCCACAGCCCAAATCTGTCCTGATGCACTCCCGCCTTCCGCATTCAAACCTGTGGGATGCTCAAAGCAGGATTCAGTTTGTGGGTTTTAAGCAATTCATGATCTTTTAAAGACAAAAAACTCATATAAATGGATGCTTTCCCATGACACTGTTTTATTTATTTGCTGGCACAGTGGCCGTGAGTCCACTTGGATTTTCATCCTGCAGAGACTCTCCGGTGCCTTATGTGCTGTCCTGAGCGCTCCCCTGGATTTAGGAGTTCTTCCTGATGGATGAAGTATCTGTGTAAATCAACACCTGCCTGACCCCTAGACCAGGGAACAGGAATCATGACACCACCCAGCCTGGATCCCTGAAATCCTCTGGGGAAAGGGAGGACTCCAACTGGGAAGTGACAGTCCAGCCCATCCCTCTCTGTGCATCCCCACACACCTGCATTCCAGGATGTCCCTTCCCTGCACCAGTGTCTGAAAACCAGGGATGACTTTCCAAGAAAGTTTCCTCATTGAAATAGTTAATGAGGACTGATCACATCCCCCAGCTCTCTCCCCCCAGCTCGCCACCCCTCTGAAAAAAAATCAGAATAATAATTAAAAGATGCCTAGAAACGCTCTTGGAAGAGCATAAATTCTGAAGATGAAAGTAAATGATTAAAATAATTAAATACTTCAAGTTGACAAGCAGAAGCAGAATCTTGCCAACGGACATTTGTCGGTAATTAGTTAATTAATCCTAACACAAATTATAAGCCATAACAAACCAGTCAGGCTGAACGTAGCCGGCTGTTCGGAATTAAACTTAGAAAAAGAGGGAGTGAGAGAAAGAAGAAAGAAAAGTTTGAAGATTCTTGTGGATCTGAGGGAAGATGCTGTGCTCTTCACCATGTGAAGAGCAGCCAGGGACATGGTGGGGCAGGAGCTGGGGCAGAGCAGGGCTGTGCTCCCACCTGACAGGAGCACAGCGGGGTGGGATGCTCAGAGCAGGGGGTGCAGAGATGGATTTGGGATTTCCACCCATTTTCTGTGAGTAAATGTGGCAAAAAGCTTCCCAGCTCTGTTTCCCACTCTGCCACTGCTGCCAGTGTGCACCTGAGATACATCCTTGCCAAAGGAACAATCTCGGATGGGCAGTTGGAGTCCCCTCAGGTCCCTGGGCAGGTGATGACATTAATCCAGAGGTTTCTGGACGACAGCTTGGACCAGTATCTGGGAAGGGCTCTGTCCTGGGATGTTGGGAGAGAAGCTGCAAACCAGCTGCAAACCAGCTGCCCGTTAACAGCCTGGTTTGGAAAGTGTTTCTAGGACAGGCTGTAAAGGCAGGGTCAGTGCTGGGGACCTGGGTCCTGCCAGGGAAGCTCAGTGAAAATGACACCAGGCCACGTGTGCAGTCAGCAGGGACCTGGTGTGAGCCTGGTGTCAGCCAAATCACCAGGGAGATGGGGAGGATGGATGGGAAGAGGTTAATGAGCTGCAGGCTGGTTTCCCACCTCCGGTCACCTTGGCTCAGGTCCAATTTGCAGCCCTAGATTGAGGGAGGCCAGCGATCCACAGGCAGGACCCGGTGACTGACAGCTCATCTGCGGCTGCACCGCCGTGTTCACACGTCCAGCCGGGGCTGGGGAGGCTCTGCAGGGCCAGGCTTTGCCCTTCCTCCAGCAGGAAAAAGCGCTGGAACAGCCAGGAGTCGGAGTCCCTATGGAGAGGACCTGCACAACCCCAGCACGGTGACACTGCCAGGTGACAGACTGGGCCAAGGACAGCTGGCAGTGCAGCCTAAGTGAGAAATGGGACATACAGGTCGCAAATGGGCTTTTATCAGGAAGGGAAAGACGGCAAAAAGTGTTTTGAAAGAATAAACAGGCAGCAGGGAAGTGTGACTATCCCACAGATCCCACACTGTCGGGGGAGTTTCCAGTGCCTGATGTGCCACGTGTGCCATGTGAGGGGAAGTCCAAACATGTGAGCACACATGACCATCTCCTGACGGGACTTACACGCAGAGGAGAAAGACATTATTTACAAGACAATAAGAATTCCCACAGAAGGAATGCAGAGCCCATCTTTTTTGGCCCAAGCTCCCTGAGATGCCTGTGGAGCTGGGTCCTGTTTGCCATCAAACCCACGCAGAGCTCTGCTGAAGAGAAAGTTCCATCCGCGTGTGCGTGAGCATGTGTGCGCGTGTTCGAAGTGTTTTGCATTATGTGAGCTCTGACCTTCAGAGGGGAACAGAAGGAATATTTTCCCCCCTCAGGCTAGAGTTGTCAGTGAAATGTCTGTCTTCCTTAATAATTTCAATCCGGGTGACAGGGGACAGGGCATTTTGCTCTGAACGAACGTACTGTAAAAACTGTCAGATAGAATTTGTCTCAAGAAGCAACATTTCCATCCATTCGGGGTCATAATTACAGGCATCTTATGACCTGTGGAGCAGCACATT
The DNA here is from genome assembly GCA_035041135.1 of Platyrinchus mystaceus. Lineage (NCBI taxonomy): Eukaryota > Metazoa > Chordata > Aves > Passeriformes > Tyrannidae > Platyrinchus > Platyrinchus mystaceus. Next base: position 3,375,713 of record JAWWLV010000070.1, read on the forward strand.
TTTCTCGACCGAAAAAAAAAGGAGTCCTAAAATAGGTGGTTTGTCCTTCTGCAGAGCTTTGGGTTGAGCCTAAATGGGTTCTTACAAGCGATGGTGATCTGCAGCAGAATGCTTTTCTCGTTTGTTTGTTTGTTTGTTTGTTGGCTGTTTTTTTAAAATCCAGAACAAACCGTGCACTGAAGTGACGTAGCAGAAAAGAGGGATAGAAATTGCCATTCACTGGGCTGGAGTAATGGCCTATTTCTCCTATATCCTGTCTCCAAACTGCCTGCCTCTCCGAATTTCCTCCACACTGACACTGGCCAGCGTCTTGTTAATGAACTGAATAAGTAACTAAATGGGTGATTAACCAAATGAGCATGACGATAATTTGATTGTGCTTTCCCCACTTTTAAAGCACAGGAAATGGTAAGAAAAGTAATAATTCAGTGACCAGCAGGAATTCAAACAGGAGAGAGCCAGAGGAGCTGGGGGGAGCTCTGACTGGATGTTGCTGTCTATAAATGCCCCACAACACTGCAGAAATCCATGTTTTGCCAAATATTTTGATTTCCTGATTTGTGCCTCCACACTGGGGAAAATAACTATTGAATGATTTGAGGGAGGTAACCTTTCTCTTAAAAAGGTCTCAAAATATAACCACTGAATGAGAAGGTCTAGTTGTACATGTGGAATAAGTATGGAAAGCTATAGGGGGGAAATGAGTGTAAAATTCAGGTTGGATTGACACAGAAAATCCTTCGGTAAAAGAAAACCTCCTGGTTTGATTTACACACGCAGCACTCGATTGAACAAGTGTTGCCACAGGCAATTGGAAAACAGTCAAAATGGTGAATTTGCTGCTTGTGCACATCTATACCCTTTCCCGGAGACAACCCGCTGCTGCTTTCTGGCACGCTTAGCGTTTTTTAAACCACACAAAGGTTATGCCCACTTCTCCCGATGACACAGGGATTTTTGTGGGTATCGGGGCTGGGAGTCCCCAGCCCTGGAGGTGCCCAGGGAAGGCCTGGCCGTGGCGCCCAGTGCTCTGGGCTGGGGGACGAGGTGCGGGTGGGTCGCGGGTGGGACTGGGCGGTGTTTTAGAGCCGAGGCAGCCCGTGGATCCCCGGATCCCTGGATCGCCGGATCCCTGGATCGCTGGATCCCTGGATCCCCCGCTCCGACCCCGCCGTGACTCGTCAGGGCGGCTCCCCTCGCTGAGGGGCGGCGGCGGCGCGGGCAGTGACGCCATCGTTGCGCGCCGGCGCTGTGTCACCGCCATGGAGTACCTGATCGGCATCCAGGGCCCCGACTTCGTCCTGGTGGCCGCCGACACCGTGGCCGCCACCAGCATCGTGCAGATGAAACACGGTGAGACCTGGCTGGGGGGGAGAAGGGGGGTGCCCCGGCTGCCCGGCCCCGCCCGGGGGGCGTCCCGGTGCGGTGTCCCCGGCCGTGCCGGGTTGGGGCGCTCCGAGGCCTCGCTGGGCCCCCCGGGGGAGGTGTTTTTTTTGCACAGGTAAAGGTGCGGGGAAGCAACGCCGGAGGCTCCAGGTGGGGTTTGGTCGCTGTTGGAGGTGCCAGCCCGCGGCTCAAAGGCCCTCTCTGAACATCCCAGTCCTGAGCCCGGGGCTCAAAGGGCCGCTTATAAAGCTCCCAATCCTCAGCCAGTACAACCGTGTTATATATATATCATTATATATAAATTTTTCTATATTATTATATATAATAAACGCTATGTTGGGTTCTCAGCTTAACCTCCCTGTCCCGCTAAGCGTTGGCTTACCAAATGGCTTTTTTTCACTAAGGAAAATGTACCTAGAATACAGGACTTGTAGGGGAGGGTTAGGGGCATAACCCCGTAAATTTCACATAATTATTTAGAATATAGGACTTGTAGGGGAGGGTTAGGGGCAGAACCCCGTAAATTTCACATAATTATTTAGAATACTGGTGTTTGCTGGTAATTGCTTTAATTGGTAAATGAATTTCAGCCTGGAGAAGAGGAGCTTCAGGGTGACCTAATTGGCCCTTCCAGCACCTGAAGGGAGCTACAAGAAAGATGGAGAGAGACTATTTGCAAGGGCCTGGAGTAACAAGCCAAGGGGGAATGGCTTCACACTGACACAGGGCAGGGTTAGATTAGAGATTAGGAAGGAATTCTTCCCTGTGACAGTGGTGAGGCCCTGGCACATAAAATGACAAGTAAAAAGAGCGTCTGGAAAAGTCTCAGTCACGTAAACTTCTAATTTTTAAGACTGCTGGATATCAGGAGAAGGGAGTCATTTGACAAGGACTTGTGTTTTGTGCCACCAGCTGTGAGAAGGAGAAGCTGAATGTCAGGGTTTGCTCAGGAAGACTTTTTTGGTGGTGTTCCTGGTCACAGTGCACTTATCCAAGTCTCTTCCTTGCTTCTCAAGAGTCCTGGTGTGTCAGGATATTGGCAAAATAATTTATTCCTGTGACCACAGCTCTCAGTGTTGTTTCTCTCTGCCTAGACCATGACAAAATGTTTAAGATGAGTGAGAAGATCTTACTGCTGTGTGTGGGGGAGGCTGGAGACACGGTGCAGTTTGCAGAATACATCCAGAAAAACGTTCAGCTCTACAAAATGAGAAATGGTGAGTGAAACAGGACAGGTACTGGAGGTTGGGAGCAGAGCTGGGGTGCTTTCCAGGTGAGTGGTGGTGGAAAGGACTGGGTTTCTGCAATTTTAGTGTCCAGGAAAAGTGGTAATTCAGGCAGGATGCAGAAATGGAGGCTGGATTATATAGAATAAATTAAAAGGTTTATCCAAATCCCAGCAAACCTCTTTGTGGAGTAAATTACACAAATATTTTACTAACAAACCTGTTATTCTCTTAACGTGTCCATTGCACGCCAACTGTTACCGCTTCTTCTGATATATTGGACAAAAAAGTTCTGGCTACATGTCCTTAATATTTCAGTTTTTTGAGGCCATGTGTATTGGCATGGTCTGTATAGACTGGAGCTCCCCAAATTTTGGGGGTCCCTTTTGTGCTTGCAGCTTTGATTAAAAACAGGAATTAGACACAGGACACGGCATTGGCTCACTGAAGAACATCTCCTTATTTGAAAACAGGAGTGGGAGGGCGGGAGGTGGAGGATGAGCGTGGGTTTGGGCTGCTCCCCCCTCAGTGCTGACGTTTCTCCCCAGGTTATGAACTGTCTCCCACGGCGGCCGCAAACTTCACCCGGCGAAACCTCGCGGACTACCTGCGGAGCCGGGTGAGTGGGGGCTGAGGGACCCGGGCTGAGACCCACAGGGAACGTGGCCATCCTCAGGCAACGGAGTCTGAAAAAGGGAGGTTTGGAGTGCCCAGCCCTGGAGGTGCCCCAGGAAGGCCTGGCCGTGGCACTGAGTGCTCTGGGCTGGGGGACAGGGTGGGCATCGGGCACAGGGGGGATCCATGGGCTCGGAGGGCTTTTCCAACCTCAGTGGTTCTGTGAATCCACGTTGCTGAAAGGATGTCTTAGTAAAATATAACTTTATATGCTTATTTAAAAAACTTATCACATCACTTATCAATAACTGATACAGATATAGACTTAAAATTCCAGCCTTGGGCCCAGTGAACACTTTGTCACTCACTGCAGACGTGAAGTGAATTAAACCCCTCGATAAGATTGAGGGTTTTCATGCAAATGCACCAAATCCGTTTAATCTTCTTGGAAAGTGATTTCATAGAGCAAAGCTGTTTGATGTACTTAGCAAAACAAGTGCCTTTTGTAAACAGCAACATGAAGCTTTCAGTAAATAGCAAATCCAAGTTGGAGCTGTGTTTTCAAGTTACTGAACTGCAATTACTGATGTTTCTCGTGGTGATTTTTTTCAAAGTGTGAAAAGATGTTGTGAAGGGGCAAATGGACTTTTAACAATCCAAGGTCAGGAAGCATTTCATTGAGAAGAATGTTAACGTGCTATATGAGAGAAAACAGGAAGAAAGAGGATGTTGAGAATGAAGTTGATCAACTCTGACAGGGATAGAGCGTGGGATGAATTGTGTTGCATTCTAGCAGTGCACAGCTCAGGCCTGGAATGAGGTTTTACGGTAGCAAATAAAGACCAGTATTAACCTCAGAGCTGTACTGTTGAGAACTATACATGTGTGGAGTGAGAGTTCTCCAAGAACTCATCCCCAGGAGCAGCCAGAGGTCATTGTTCTCCCTTCTGACGTGGATCACAGCTGCAGGTCACAACTTTTCCTTGTGGGTCCCTTCCAGCTCACATGTGATTCCACACCACTCGTCTGGTTGAAATGGCTTCAGCCAACTCCGTGGCTGGTGCTGATGGTTGGCAGTGATGCTGTTTGCTTTGGCTTGTGTTCAGGTGGGATTTGGAAGGTCTGTGTGTGTTTTGTGCACCTCTGTGCAGTTTTTAGGCTGATGGGAAGCAGTAATGCTGCTGCTTGGGGCCTGGCCCTGGGGGCTGCCTGGTGCTGGTAGCTCATCTCAGGGACATCTGATCTGCATGGATGAGACTGAGTGTCCTGCCCCACTTAAGCAGGGGCAGCTATTTCTTACATATGATTTGAAGTACCTTTAACAGGCTTTTTGGGGGACTTGCCCATCGGGATTGATGTGGCACCACTGTCTCCCTCTGTGCCACATCCCTTGAGGCCTGATCCTCCCTGTGGCTCCCCTCCTTCCTGAGCCCACGCCTGTCTTCCAACTCACCTGCTCCAGATGGGCAGCACAGTGGGGAGGACACTGGCAGAGGCAGATGTGTTTATTTACCAGAGACAAAACGCTGCTCTGGTGCAGATGGCAACGCCCCGGGGCACGGCGCTCTCTGACACTGCTGTCACACTACACTGCTCCCCACACTGCAGGGAGAGCCCTTTCTCTCCAACCAGAGCACTTAATGACTTGTTTGTGGGATTTAGAATTAGATAAGACAAGCCTTGCCATCAGAATTAGGGTTTTTTCCTGTGAATTTTGTTACATTTCCGTCATCCTGTGTGGGGTACCAGAGGGATTAACACCAGTGCTCAGTGTCTGTTTAAATTGCATATGGGATTCCTGGAGGCTACTAGTGTCATCATGTGGATGAAAAAACTTAAAAAATGTGAAGGTGAAACATGCCAGTTAGGAGTAGGGAAATAGTTGAGAAGGAGAAAGTTTGGTGGGGAAAATGTAGTTTCTTGCTGTGTTGGCACTCACCATGTGAAGCTGTTACAGAGGCCAGAAGGTGTGTGAAGGGGAAAGGTTAAACTGCAGCAGGACTTTCTCAGGCATTAGACTCCTGTTGGAGGTGAGTGCTGCTGTAGTGTGTGGTGACAGGACAAGGGGCAATGGCCTCAAGCTGAAGGAGAGCAGGATCAGAGATGAAGTCCCTTCCAACCCAACCCATTCCACGATTCTGCTGTTACCTACTCCAGCACCTCTCTTGGTTCACCAAGTGCATTTAGTACATTTAACTCACTGCTGAGGTTGTGTGTGGGGAGTAGGAAGAACAACCCCCTGTCCCTCCGAAGGTGGTGAAGTTCAGTCTCTAGTTGTGCTGCTGTTTAATTATAGGTGACAGGGTCTGGCTGGAGTCCAAAGGCAGCCTGTCAGCTCCTCTCCCTGTGTCCACACTTGGCAGGAAACTTCCTCGCTCCCACCTTTCCCCCCTCGCTGTGACTTTGGCTTCCGCCAGATGTCACAGGGCTGTGTCACCACCACCCTCCCGAGCTGGGGCCGGGCTGGTTAGCACAACTCTGCTCTTCAGCTGTAAATTCTGAAGAATTTCACACCTTTCCTAATTGCTGTCGTTATTTTAAATCAAACAGCAGAGCTGCTGGGGCTGGGGAATGGTGTCTCTGTAGGAAGGGGAGTTTGGGACAAAGAAGGCACGTTCTGGAGTGTCAGTCATCACTCATTTGGTGGCCCTTTAACCACCCCAGTCTTGTCAAGAGTTTAGAACTGTTGGCCTGGATTGAGTCACAGAAGTCAGGGAAGGCTGCCTTCAGGATGGACTGAAGGAATGGGATGTACAAGAAATTCCAGTGCCAGCATCGGGGTGTTACACTGCAAATTTCATTTCTAATCGTGGAAGGAGTAGATTATGTAGATTTTGTGATGTTTAAATCCTGCCTTTCTTCAGTAATAAGGCATGGGGGATAATTATTTACATTTGAGTTTTAAGAAGTCTCAGAGACCATTAGCAGGAGAACTTACAACTGAAAATCAGTTTACAGATGGGTTTAAGTGTGTATAACACCACTTATTTATGGTTGAGTATCTCGCATATGCCAATGTTGGTAATTCCAAGTCACACAATAATTTGAGTGATCTTGTGTCATGGCTCTTAAATATCAACTTGTGTGATGTTTCAGAATAAATAAATGATGAAGTACAGCCTAATTAAACGAATACAGCTGCATGGTAACTTCTTTCCAAATATTCTTGGATGCTTTGAAGATTAAATCACACTATTTTACAGTGATGTTTGATATATAACTGAAGCCTGCTTTATTCTTTCTTACTGTCTGAAAGTAAAAATACAGTGTCCTGTGATTTATTCTTTTCTTGCGTGGAAATTCACTGCACTTAGTATCAAAATGAACTTTTTCCCGTGATACAGTTAATGTTTTGGCTTTAGGGTAAAATTCTGTTTGCTTTTTTAATCTGTTGGTTGCATCATCATTTTTTTCTTATTTTGTTGCTTTGTTGATCCAGGCTTTCCAGCAGTTGAGAGATATCCTGTTAGTACAATTAATTTAATGAGAAACATTATGTAGATATGAAAATACTGGAACTGTATAAAAGCTGCTTTTAAAAATACATACAATTCCCAAATTTTTTCCTGAGCCTACATTTAAAAATAATACAGTGCACGTGTGTTTCATGGTCCCACAGAGTACAGATCTTGGAAGGAGATGTGGCAGAAGAAGGGATGTTTGATTTATTCATGGTGGTGGAACACTAAACCCAGAACATGCCAAAGATTAAACTTGGTACATGCAATAAAAAATCAAATTGCCAGTGAACAGCACCCTGTGTGTAACTGTCTGCACTGTGTGAGAGCTTTTATGTGCACTTGAAATGGGCCATGGTCACCGGGAGGGACTGGGGAAAGAGCAAAGAGCAGGTTAAATGAACAAAGAGTTCTCAGAAACTGCAAAATGCTCGTGTTGTGCTCACGTGTCGACAGTAAAATGCTTTATGTTTTATGCTGAGATGAAAGAATCTGGTGTGAAAACCACAATCAAGTTTGAGTGTGCTGTGAAAGCTGTAAAAAAACCCCAAACACGCTGGTTTTCAGGAGAATCAGAGTTTTATGGTTTTATTTGCTTGTGCAGTCCATGGTACCAGAAGAGCCGATGGTTTTTAGGCTGAGCCCCAGAGCCTGGTGCAGGCAGGGCTGGTGCAGCATTCCTGGTGAGGAGCTGTGTGGCTGCTCTGCAGGTGCCCCGGGCAGTGAGGATGCCCAGGTTTGGGTGTCGGTGCTCTGCTGTGACCCTGCTTTGTGTCTGCAGACCCCTTACCACGTGAACCTTCTGCTGGCCGGCTACGACGACCACAGCGGCCCTGCCCTGTACTACATGGATTACCTGGCAGCCCTGGCCAAGGCTCCCTTTGCAGCACATGGATACGGAGCATTCCTGACCCTCAGCATCCTCGACCGCTACTACAAGCCAAGTGAGTGGAGTCAGGGCCAGGAAAATTCGCCTGTTTCAATTTAGGCCCTTTAATTTATTGATCAGTGAGACTGACATTTGCCAAATCAGGTGTGATTGCTGTGGTGCTACAGATTGGAACTTGACTTTTGTTAGATAAGGGAGCTTCAAGTGTTGCCTTGCTGGAAGGGTAATGTGAAACTAGTCAACTCTTAAGTTTTTTTCCTGATTGCAACTTAGACTGAAGTGAAGGAAGTTTCAGTTTATTCTAAAACATGAGTAGACTTTCCTGGACTATTAGCTGCTGATAGTCTGCTTTTAATAAGCAACTTTGTCCTCCTGCTTGTCTGTTGGCTCTGACATGTACACTTTCCCAGATTATCAATCTGCAGAGGGCAGTCCCAGATCCTGTTGCTCCAAATCTTGGATTGGCTTTGTGTGTGATATATTAAAAGCATTCAAGAGAAAAGATAATCCTAGTGAGATTGTCTCCAGCACTCTGAAGTGGTGGTGATTAATCATGAAATATGGAATGGTTTGGGTTGGAAGGGACCTTAAAGCTCATCTTGTTCCACTCCCTGCCATGGGCAGGGACACCCTCCGCTAGCCCAGGTTGCTTCAAGCCCCATCCAGCCTGACCTTGGGCACTTCCAGGGATGGGACAGCCACAGCTTCTCTGGATAACAGAGGTTTTGGACTGATTTACAGTTCTGTGCACGTGGCAGCTGCTCATCGTAATTGTTGCACGTGTTTCTACCTGTCTAAAGTTTTAATTTTAGAATCATAACCCAGTGCCAAGGAATGAACATGGCCCCATCCTCGCTGTACAGATGAGTAAATTTGCAAAGCTTGGAATATTGTTAATCTGACATCTTTGGCTTTGCCTACAAAACAACTTCACTCTTAATATCTCTGCTCTGCGATTAGAAATCCTTTCATCCACCTCCTGCAAGAAATGTAGCTGTAAACTGATAGTTTTATTCAAATGGAATTTCTGCCTGAACAGTGGATGCAGATCTGGAACAAAGTGCAGAAACAAAAGACCTTGGTTGCTTTCCAGTCATGTCCCTTAAAAATTCTATTGTTCCATTTCCACCTTTCCTCGTGGAATGGAGAAAAATAAAGACCTGCAGTACATTGCCATGGCTTGTCATCCCTGTAGAGTGCTGGATTTTATCCCACAGTGTTTGAATAGCAGGAGCATCCCACACGTGCCTTCCCCATTATTGAGCTCATCCGCGGCAGGAACGCTGTGCTAAACCCATCTCCACCTCCTGCCCCCGACTTGCAGCCGGCTGGGGCAGCTGGAGCTGATTTAGGGCTGAGATGAACTGGAGGAGAGGGAGGCAGAGCCCGGGCCGTGGCCATGGGAGGCACAATTCCGTCATGCTTCCCATTCCCTGGAACAAATCGATTGTCGATGGGTTGTTGCGGCGGGAGCGCCGCGGTGCGGGGCGTCCTCGGGACATCTGGAAAGTGTTTGCTGGGAGCTGGGAAGGAGAGGCTTTGGTGCTCAGCTGAAAAGTTGTTTAAATTTAATAAAGTTGCTGCGGGGAGAGAGAGATGGCCTCTAATGAAATCAATCTGTGGATGTTTTCCCTTTCAGGTATCACACGTGAGGAAGCCATGGAGCTCTTGAAAAAATGCCTGATGGAGGTGAGTTGCCAAACTCAGGCCCTGGTGATCCTGAGAAAGGGATGTTTGTTTGCATTCACTCGCTGAGACTTTCCTGTTCCCCTTGTCACGTTTTTCTCTGCCTTTGCCAGAAGGGTAATAAATAAATGCACATTGGCCAGATGTGGAGGAGCTACTGAGGGAAGGGATTTGTGGGCACTTGTGTTGCCTTTGCACGGTTCACGTCCTCCAGAACCTAAACTTGGAGCTTAATTGCTTTTCTTTACTTCTGCTTCTTCCGTGCTTAGCATAATATTGATACAGACCTTTTCCTCTCCTGGTTCCTCTGAACATCCTGCAGCATCTTTGTGTTACACTTAAGCACTCCTACAAGTATATACTAGTTCTTTTCCAGCCTCTGAAATGATACCTGAGGTAAAGCCTTGACCTTAAAGTTCATGATCAATATTAGTGTAAACAAGACTCCAGATATTTCAGACACCAAGGCTTTTATTGTAGGAAAATAGTCTTTGTCTTTAAGAGATTGAATCAAATGTAACTCTGGGGAAACATCAGGAAGAAATGCTCTAAAGAGGTCCTGCTTGAAGTATCTTTGTGATACATGCACTTTGTGCCTAAAATTGTGGCCCAATTTAGTCTTCCTGCTTAAATTTAACACTTAAGGTCTGTGTGTTTTGCATCTCCAGCCTGGGCTTGTCTCACATGCATTGTCTTACAACAGAGGACAAACTCACTAACTCATTCCTGAGCAGTGAAGAAACCCACCCCAGTTCCTAACATTTCAGGTCACTAGGAGCAGGATGGAAATTTTGTGGTGCAGCAGCGTGCCTCTTAAATTGTATTCTCCTCTTTTATTTAAGCTTTGAGTGAATCTCTTCTCCTCTGTCTCTTTGTGTTTGCTGAACAGCTCCAGAAACGCTTCATCCTCAACCTGCCCTCCTTCAACGCGCGGTTCATCGACAAGGAGGGCATCCACGACTTGGACAATGTGCCCCTTCCAAAAGTGGAGTCCTAACCCTTGAGATCCTTCTGCAGCACTCCTCTTGTTTGGTTCACTTTGGGTCTGTTTTTTTTCTATTCATTTGAAGCACACAAGTCATGTACTGCAGTGGGAGATCAAATAAAGTTTGACATTTATATAGCCAGTTTTATCTTTTTATTCCACTGATCCTTCCTGAGAGGATTTAAGTAAATTGTTCCACAGCGAAGGTGAAACTTGATTTACTGTTCATGGGGGCACATTCAGGTTATTCATCTTTCCTCTTCTGGGATTTTACTGCTCCCCAAATCTCTTGTGTGGGAAAACGGTGTTTTCTCCATGACACTGTGCTGTCATCTCCTCTCATCAGTAAAGCTCAGCAAACCCCACACAAGTGTTCCATGCCCATCATACACCACATCGACTTTATTTTTCCAAAGATGTTACCACTGTTTACTTTACAAAATAATAATCAGGCTTTCAAAGGCTTGATTTGCTTTGGATATAATTTTCTTTGACTTGAATTAGATGGAAACAAAGATTTTTCGCATAGAGTGGAGTTTAAAATGCACTTTTAACTCACCTGGCCATGGTTACTGGGAAAGAGGTTTCTGCTGGCACAGTGGGTTCATAACTACTTTAAATAGAATTTAAATAGTATTTTAAATACAAACTGATGTAGCAAGTGATATTTATAAATTGTTTTATCTCTACATTTAGAAGTCCATGAAAGCAGTTTGATGAGAAATTAAACTGCAATACTTTTCATAAATATTTGAATTACTCTGAACTAGTCAGAGCTTTGTTTCCATGGGACTAATCCCTGGTCCTGTAGGCTCTAGATGCTGCTTTCCTATGAAACCCCCATTCATGGAACAGCCTCGGATAATTATCATGTGGCTGATACTTGTGGTCTGCCCAGAAGTGATTCTTCTGAGGTGAGTTTTTGGTGTGACTCCCTCCCTACTTGAATTGGCATTAAAAGTACCCAGGGTGCTTATTTTATGTTTGAGTAAGCTTGGAAGAAAGGATCTTGGAAAAAGAAGGATGGATGTGTGCAGGACTGTGTCATGGCATAGCAGCCAGTTCTCAGTTGAATGTGGTGACAGACCCAACTCTTTACTTGTCAAAGATTTTTGGTTTTGCCTCAGCAATGTGTTTGAAAACGTTCATTTCTTCCCCAAAAAGTTGTCAGCCTTAAATACCAAACATTCCTGCCCTGTGGAATAGACGAGAACTGGATGAGACTGAGACTTGCTTAATGTCACAGAAGAAATTTGCAGCTCCAGTGCCTTAACTGACCCTGCCTCTTACATAAATCTAATTCTTCCCTGAAGTCCTATCAGGCTTTGTAGTTTAATTCTTCCCAGAAAGAGTTCAATTATCCTGTTTTTCTGTAATGGCTGCTCTGAAATTTTTATCTGAGATAAAGTACATTTTGCTGAAATTTACTTTCTCTCTTAAAAACCTTTTTAAACTTTCCACCCAGCAGTCCCCAGGCCTGATGATTTCCTCTTGGCAGGTCACATTTAGCACGAGCAGAGTCTGAGCCTTGTCATTCAGCGACTGAAATCTCACCCCTTCGTGTTGCATTAATGTACTTGTTTAGCCTAATGCAGCATCTCTAATTTATTTTACCACTGCTGTTGAATGTTTTTGCAGGTTTCTTGTCTCCTTTCAGGCTCGTCACTGCAGAGGGGCTGAGCTGATGTGATATTTTTGTCACTGCATATCAAAGCAGCGGTGCCTCCGTATTGGAGGAATCGGTTGTTTCCGACCCCAGACCGGGGTGTGGAGCTCTTGGCTGGTGTGAGCCCAGCAGAGAATCTGCCTGCAGTTTTATTGGCACCTATTTGCATGCAGGTGATTAATAAACATAAAACAATTATTCCCTGCTTGGATTCAGGTTGGAATGGAACATATGTTTAGCCCGAGGGCACGGCCCAGGATCTGAATCCCCCACGGAGGGGAAGATCCAAGGGGTTGCATCCGAAGCCAATGGAGCAGCAACCTCGAGGAATGAATAAATACAGCCCTTGATTCCAAACCAGGAACAAAAGAACTGGCCCATGATGAGATTGGACTCTAACAAAGCAGATTTTTTGAGGACTTTCCAGGAATTTACACTTAGTAGGGAAAATGTGATGCTTTTGCTGTATTACTTATTTTTTAAAGGTCTACAGTGCTGATTCAGAGACCAGTTTTTTGACAGTAATACATAGAATCTGTTTGAAAAATCATTATTTTATGTTACTAAAAGAGAAGAAAACTTCTTACCTGCTTCAAGTTTAACCCTAAAGCTTTACAAAGTCATATTTTGCCTAGAATCCAGGAGTCCCTTGGAAAGAATTCACCTTTCCATTTGAAATGCGTCTGAATTTATCATGACAGGCCTCTCTTTCATAAGAGATTGAGCACTGCAAGAAAATACTGCTTTGTGCTAATTTTTGTGGTTGATATTATAAAAAATGAATGTTGCAGGCCGAGGTCCCGTGGTCCTGGGGCACTGTGGTCACAGTGAGCTGCTCTGCCTCGCCTTGCCTGGTAATTCTCACCATATGTTTTGCTCCCAAGGCCTCAGGGCCCAAAGAGTTAACAAGGCCCTTTTTCTCGTGTTAGGTTTCCTGTTTAAGGATGGCCTTTTCCTGAGGAGCAGATCATCACCAGCTCATCTCTCCAGAGCTTGGAGTCCGCTCCAGGATCAGTTTACAGAGCCTTTGTGCCTTAGGCCATGTTGGGTTGGGAGTGCTTTGCTAAAGGAAGAATGTGAGTGTAGGTGCAGCACTCACAGGGCTTTTTCTTCGTGTTAATTCCACCTTTCCCTGAGGAAAATCTGTGTTTTGGGGCAGACCCTCCTGCCAGCAGAAACTCAGGCCCAGGGGAGCTGTCAGTGCTCGTCTGCCTGGCAGAATTGTCTTCACACGGGTTTGTGACTCTGCCAGGACAGTTCTGCAGCCCAAGAGTGGTTTGGTGACTCAAAGTCGTCTTGGGTGACGCAGCTTTTCCCCCTGTGGGATGGAGAGTGACACCAAGCACTGACATCAGTTAAAAACTGAAATGGCTGGAAGGTAAAACTCTCCCTTCTTGCTGTGTTCATGTTTATGGGGACTTACTGGGGGGGGGGAATTCACCTACATTTCCCTAAGATTTCTCAAAAAAAATCCAAGATCCTGTTCTGTTAAACAACCCAAGAGATGCTCCAGCCCTGGGCAGGTGAATGGCCTTGGGCAGGGACTGGTTTTCTGTGCAAACCTGAGTGCTCTCAGCAGAAATTCATGAGCCATTGTAGAGACTACCCAGCCAAACAGAAATAAAGCATGTTTGGAACAACCCTACAGAGCATTCTTAGCAGCCTTTGAGTCTGTTCCTGGTGATCAGTCGCTGGCAGAAGCTTTGCCACCAAATGGAACTGTCACCTTTTGCAGTCAAGACATGGGAGCAGAGGGGAGAGATCAGGTTGAACTCTCCCAAGGATGTGTTTTCCTTTGCTCTTGTCTCTAGTTTTGACAGTAAGTTCCTGCGAGAGGCATCAGCCCATGCCAGGGCTGACATTAGGAATTATGCTCATAGGATTTGGTTGAGCCCATTTTCCCATCTGAAGCAGGGACAGAATATTCCTTTTGTATGAAAGAAGTTGGCATTTGAGGAGGGAAAACCTGACTTTGCTACCTGTGAAGCACTGTCTCTGTGTTTAAGGAGAAATGAATTTATCCTACCTGTGAAAAGTTTATCCTTCAAGCCATTTTTAATTCTTTAAAGGTTTAACCTTACAGAGTTTCCATGTGTTGTTATCAGCCATCAACAGTAATTTAGTGCAGGAAATTTTCACTGATCAAACTAAACAGACATCAGTTGTTTTAACAGATTAAAAAAAAAAGCAGCAAAATGGAAATGGTGGAATTAAAATACACAACTTGTCTGTTTTCCATGCCCTTGACTGTATTGATTTGGATCTCTGTGTTCTCCTGGCTGGCTGAGGACAACATTAAAAAATAAGTTAGTTGTCTTGAAAATGTAAAGTGACAGTTTAAGTGTTTTGTTTCTGTGCTAATGTGCAATTAGGTCGTTATCCAATAAGCTGATTCATGTAAGTCTAACTCGAGACAGCTGTGGAAGGAAGGCAGAGAGCAAACCCTTTGCTGTTGGGGAACAGGGAGAGGGTGTCTAAGAGGATCTGCTTCAGAACTGCCAGGATGGTCTTTTTTCCTTGTGTTAAATAGTAAAGCTTAGCAAAATTTGTGAAAAATTAAATTCTGCTGCTCAAATCTATAGAGAGAAAACTAAAATGTGGGTAGATCTGGATGCCAGCAAGTGTAGTGTCATTTTTGATCTATAAATCAACTCTAAGGCAGCACTACAAGGTGGGGCAACCTAATCACTGAATTCTCTGAAGTGATTTCTTGGCTGAGTGTGTTTTGATTTGGGTAAATTACCTTTTGCTTACTAGATGTTTCCTTGATGTTGTCAAATATTTGTAGTGTTTATGCCCAAACGTGAAAATAGTGGATCTCCCTCAGTTAATTTACAGCAGACAGAGGAAACTCCATCGTTTTCATGTCAGTATTTTTGGGGTTATTGACCATATCCTGCTGCAGGACCACCAAACCACCCGTGGGCTTCAGGGATGCTCCATCTTCTCCTGCTAAATGTTGCTCAGGGAATGCAGCAGGTGCCATTCCCTGCTCCCAGAGCTTTTGCTTTTTGGGGAACTCTTGTTTGTCTCCCCAGCCTGTGGATTCAGCAGAGGGCACTGATCTTGCACTCAGCCACCTCCTCCCAAACTGGTTTGGCCTCTTCCTTGGAGCTCATCTGGTGGTCACAGAGCTCGGTGTGGTGGAGGGAGGATCAGTGCCTGGTCTGCAGTGGCAGGTGGGATGTACCAGGTTTGTTTCTTCCCTTAGAAGACACACATTTGATTTTTCACAAGTGTTGGACAGTTGTGCCAGGTTAATTATCCATGTTTTCAGGAGGGAGGATAGCCTGGGACTCACCAAACAACCAAAAAGAGCAGCTGGATTCCATCCTCTCCTAGTCCATCACGCACTGACACGCAGGGAGGCAAAGTAAATCTTCCATTTTTTTAGGAGAATACAATTCTCCCTTGCAGAGCTGCTCTGGACATTTACTGCTGTGTGCTCCAGGGGAGGATGCTCACAGGGTTTTAGCAGCAGCTGTGCTGGGGAGGAAAAACTCCAGCACCACATGATAACTGCTTCCAGAGAACTTCCTGTGATTCCTCAGCAACATTTACTCAAGGAAAAAGGATTGGGAGAAGTCTGCACTGGCTGGTTTGGAATGTGGGATGTTATACCACATTCATTTGCTCCTTCCCAACAAGCCTGCAGTGTGCTGAGGCCGGGGCTGAAGGGTGTCGTTATGGGCTGAGCAGAAAATGCTGTGTAATTAAAATGTCCCCAGTTGAATTATATGGGAATCAGAAAGTTTCAAGTGCATAACCAGACTCTGACATGGGAATTGGGGAAACGTTTCCGAAGCTGTCAGCTCATTTTGTGGTCTGTCTTTCTTTTTTTGAGCAGCAGTTTCTTGGCTCTTCAGAACGTCTGTTACTGGGCATGGCTGAGTTCGGGATATAAAAGGATTTCCAGGGTTTACTTATTCCTTATTTTCTCTGCTTTAAAGTGATAAGGTTCAAACCTGTTTCTCTCTCTCTTTTTTTTTTTTTTTTTAGTTTTAAGCTTATGTAGCTCTGAGAGAGCACCTTCAAGACAAAAACAATCAAAGAGGGGTTTTAATTTAATTTCTTACAGTGTTCTCCCAAAGCACATGAGAAACCTGCCCACAGCATCACGCTGGGGCTCTGCTGGGGCACACCTTGTTGGTGTTTCCCTCTGTGTTGATGGTGCTGTGATGAGCTGGTTGTGTGAGCTCTGTCTCCTGGATTTGAGGTTAACCCCTGCTGATGTGTTTAGGAGCTGTGAAGCCACACAGTTTTGGCTTTGGTTTCCATGTTGGCTCCAAAATTTGCAGAGAACTGAAGCAAAAGGTTCTTTATGTTCAAAAGCTGTGAAAAAGCCTGCTAAGACAGGAATTAATAGAAAACATTTTGCCCCAAACTGAGCTGAATTGAGCTATGTTTCCTTGCAGGATTTGCTGAATTACTCCTTGGCTGAGCAGGTTCAAAGGCACTGACAACATTTTTTTTTTAAGAATACTTTAAAACAGGAATGCTCCTTAATTTTTTTACTGTTTTGTCTGAGTTTTCTACTTTACCAGGTAAGATCTATAGTGCAGATTCTCTAAGTGGTCTGTATGGCAAATGTTCTGAAAGATGCTCTGTAGGGTTTCCCCACCTCTTTTGCCTTGCTCATGTTCCTGGGGAGAGCTGGGTCTTCACACTTTGTCTGAGCCCCCCTCTTTGCCCAGTGCACATGTGGCTGTCCTTTGTGGGGCTGTGGATGTCTCTGTGCCCATTTTGGCCCTGGAGAGCTGTGCCAAACCCTGCCTTCCTCACAAAGAGAGCCTGAACAGGGCCAAGCCAGAGTTATCTGTGCTACAAGGCTGGTCTGATCCCGTGTGGTGATTACTGAGTGCTCCTGGAGGCTCCTTGTGATGACCAAATTAGCAGGAAACTCCAAAAGCCACAATATATAATATATAATGTGTTGCTGCCATATGACAGGGCTGGGGAGAGGAAATGAAATGAAAATGGGTCAGGAGTGGGAGGCCTGGGCTGAAGCAATACCTTGTGGTGCCAGAGTCCATTTAAGAGGCAAAACAGCAGCACATTACCAAGAGGGTGTAAGAAAGGCTGTTTTCATGGTCCAGACTGAGCAAACTGGCCTTTCCACCAGCCTCCTCCTCCTCAGTGGCTCCTGCATCCCATGTGTCCTGCCACCCTGTTGGAATGCCTTTCTCCCTTTGCTTCCACGTGGAACCAGCAGGCAGCAAAGTGGAACAGGGATTCTTAAAGGAGAGAAGTCCTTATCATTGAAAATAAAACAATAAACTTATAGATTCTACCTTTGAAACAGTCTTTTGAAATGAATTTGGGGGGTTTTTTGCAGTTATGGTGCTAAGGAACACAGGGTCTAAACCAATAATCTTGGGATCATTGTGTCACCCTCACAAATAACATTTATTTTGCTTCCTCATTTGAAAACATTTCCAGTTTTGGTGTTTTGATTCAGTTGCACTAACAGGAAAAACTTCCCTTGCTCACAGGCCATGTGGCTCCTTGGATTCTGCATGTAAAGCTGGGAATTTAATGGACTCTCCTATATGAAGGAATGCATTAACTACAGGTCAGCAAACTCTGGTTATTGGGTTGTTTCACACCAAGAGCTGTTATTACCCCGTTGCTTTTAAGGTGCCTGCTTAGAGGTAATTATTTAGTGTGTCCAAAGCCATGTGGAATTCCAGCACAGCCTCTGCTCACTGGCATTAATGATGCAGCACAGTCACAGCTCCTTGTTCCCCTGGGTTTGCCCTTGGGACAACTGACTCTCAGAGAGTGAGGAGTTTTTGTTAACGTTCTTTTTCTTATTCACTTGTCAGGGCTTGGCATGTGGTTTCTCTGGATTTGTCATTCATTCAAAATTAATTCAAAAAAGATCTTTTTTTGTTTCAATTTCCCTTTAGGATTGAAATTCCAGCGTGTTCTATAACAAGCGTAGAAACCATGAGCCTGGATCTATTTTTACTCTTTGACACGATCCTACGTATTTTCCCACGACAAGATTTGTAATCAGTGTGGGAATTTATACCAGGGTTGAGCCCAGAATTGTGTAAAATTCCTTTTTTTCTGTTGGGATGGAAGGGCAGAGGATACATCAGGGAATGGCCTCGTTCGACAGTGAGCTGGGAGGGAACTCCAGTAGGGACAAGAATTGGCCTGGCATGACCCCTGACTCTTCTGGGGTGTCTCTGTGGGCCTGCAGGAATGAAGTGTCCAATGCTTTTAGAAAGTTGATCCTACATGACGTGTCCATTGCTGGTCTTGAGCATCTGTGGTGGAATCAACAAGTGAATCCAAATCCTCCGACTTCCTCCCACTCACAGGTCATTGGAGGCATCCTGGCCTGTCGGGCACCAGACTGTTCCTCATCAAACATTCCAGACACTTGCAGGTACCCGAGGAGGAAAACGAGGAGGGAGGTGTTTTGCACCCCATGGATGTGGTATGTAATTACTGGAGACAGATCCTGATTCTCTGTGTTGCTCATCGCTGCTGTGTCTAAGAATTCCTTGATATTCAAAGTGCCCCAACCAAGCCAGGTTTGCATAATGTGATTAAATTAGGAAATGATATTTCACGCCTGTGTATTACAGTGTGCACACAAACACTTTCATCCTGTGTCGGGGCGTCGCTTGCTCGGCTCTGATACTGTGCACCAGAGGATGTCTGCAAATGGAATTATTTCAGGATAGTTATCCTAAATAACCCCATGTAGGGAAACCTGTATTGTGGCACAAAAGCACCTTACTCCCCTTTATCGTAATCCATTTAAATGTGGGTTATGCTGATGCAGAACAGGGCGCTCCTACTTTGGAATAATTTTAAATAGGAATAGTTTTTTATGCTTTTGGCTCACACCCTGAATTATCCAAACTGGCTTTGAAGTGTAAACAAGCCTCTGATGTGTCTGTAGTTTTTCCATTCTGCTCCCTGGCTCCTCCCTGTTCCTTGGCTCTTCCTTTGGGAAGGTCCAGAGCAAAACCAGACCTGCAGAGCCCGTCATTTAGGTCTTTGCTTTCACAAACCTCATACCAATCCAATTCCCAATTTAAATGCCTTCCTAAACTTTGAAGGGAATATTTAAATGCAAGTTTCTGATGCTGAGCCATCCCCACAAATTATATTAGGACATGAAATGTTTCCTTTCACACTTTTCTGAAAGGAAGGAGGTTTGTTTCAAACCTCCCGTGGGCCCTTTTGGGACAGTTTGGCGTTTTCCTGTTATTGTCAGCCTAGGGTGCATCTCCAGGGAAACCCAACAGGTACCACCCTGAGAAGGCTCCAATACAGGGAGTGCTGCCCTGGCTTGGTCCCATTCCAGCTGTCCAACCTCTGGCTGTGAGGAGCCATGGATGTGTAGGGAAGACTCCCTAAAATCACTCTCTTCCCTTGTGTCAAAACCCATTTTTACATCTGCTTCCCTGAAAAGTCGCAGCCTCTTACTGAAGACAGGTAAGGCTCACTTGTTCAGCCTGCTCCCTGACCGTCCCACGGGGTGTCCTGCCTCTCCTTTTGGTGTCATCTTTCCCTGTAGGACAGTTTTCCACACCTCTGTCATACACTGCTCATGTGCTTCCTCCTGCAGCTCTAACCCCTGGTCCTGCCTCACATGGCAGCTGTTCCCACCTGAGATCCCCCTGGAATTACCTGCTGCACTGGCCAGATCTGCAGGTGGCATTCAGGACAGAGTGGCCCTGGGCACACACGGATGCTGTGCAGCACAGTCTGTTCTCTGCTCTGTCAATCCTTTTTTTAACCATTCCCATCGGGTTTCTTCCTGAGCTCTGAGAGTACAAGGTGGCTGGAACAGCAGCTCCATTGCCTGGAGATTAGTGGGGTTCCTTTATCTTCTAATTTATCACTGGTACCATGAGGTCCTTCTGCAGGTCTTCACAGACAGGTTTAGATTTGACTACCCTGAGTAGTTCTGAAACATCAGCAAGCACATGATCTCACTGTTCATCTCCAGCAGGGCTGGCTGGCTCAGCACCAGGGCTGGGGACTCTGGGACATGAACACCAGCTCCTGTCACTCCCTGAGCTCTGTTTGGGGCGTCAGACAAACCTCAGCCATGAAACTGGGGGATTCTTTCTTAAATCTATATCATTCCTATATAACTATTCTACATAATCTATTTCAAGATGCAACCACAGAGGCCGAGGATCCTTCTCACAAAGACGATGGAGGTGCTTTCTTCAAATAAAAAGAGGTTTATTAAGAGAATGAGAATGACATTGTGGTGTGGGTGTTGTACATCTATTGCAGCATTAAGAGAAACAACAGCAAGTACAAAATCCTGCAGAACTTCTAGAGTTATCATCATCACATCCTAGCTTGTCCATGCTACAGTTTGGTGGATCCAAAACTTCATTCCCATTTCTAATGGCAGAAAATCCGAAGATTTTCATCTTTCAAAAAAAAAAAAAAAAACAAACAGAAAACCAACCCAAAACAAACGAACAAACAAAAAGAGGCAAAACAAAAAACCCAACTCAGTTTGATATAAATAACTTGCACTGGACATTTTAAAACTTTCAGATTTTAATTACACATAAATAAATATATACAGATTTAGAACAGTTCAGTTTGGCCTGGTTCAAGTTCTGCTCCTTGTGCTTTATTAATTATTATTATTATTTGTTTTAGAAACTTGTGTGCTGTTATCTGCAGGTCGTGGAGGTTTAATTAGTCCTGGGTTTAACTTCACCTGCCTTGTCCCCAGCCGGGAGGGCAGTGGTTGGGAGGGCTCTCCTTGGCACCCGGCAGTGGGTGGTTGTTCCTCCCTCGTGCCATGGCTTGGGGCTCCTCAGCCCACGGGAAAATCCACAGTGAGTCTTAGTTTGAAGCTGGAAACGGAGTCTGAACCTGCTTTAAATCCAAAGCAGTTCTTCTGGCAATTTTCCTTGGCCTGGCGTTAGGAATGGGCTGTAGGTGGGGAAGGGGGAAGGTTTCCTCTGCGTTTGCCTCAAAACCAGTGGATAAATGCAGGTGCAGCCACGCTCCATCCCCTGCCCTTGGCTGCTCCTGCTCTGGGTCTTGCACTGACGAGGCCTTTTGCTCTCTGAGTTTTTCGGTTGAAGCAAATTCCTGGAGCACTTCAGGATTTCACTACGGGGTTTTTTTAAAAAAACAAAACAAAACAAAACAAAACAAACTCAAATTGCACATGACTTGGCTTCCTGCATCCACAAGTTAAAAAAAAAAAAAAAAGGCAAAACCCCAAAGCCATCAGCCTGGCTTCCCTCAATCTCACTACGTCCATTAGAGCTGGTTTCTTCTTAAATTCTTTAAATCTCCTCCTTTTTTTTTTTTTGTCTTTTCTCTGTTTGCTTTACGAGTTTCCTCCCACGTTCAAACGCAGCAGTTCAGAAAAACAGTGCACTGTGTCCTCCCTCCCCAGCCCCTCCCGGTGCCCGGGGGGAGCTCCCACCGGGGGAGGCAGCGCGTTATTTCCGATGCTTCACCTCTTTGTCTGACGCTTTGGAGTCCCCGGTGTGCCCGTTCCCTGTGCTGTTCATGAATATTTTATCCAGCCCCTTGAGGGACTCCACCAGGTAGTTCTGGAAGGCGGTGAGGGCGGCGCAGATGGCCGGGCCCCCAAAGCCGTGGGTTATGAGGCTGAAATGAGTCAAACAGCTCTGGACTCCGGGCTCCAGGATGAGCGAGGGGCGGCTGTTCCCCAGCGGCGACCGGTCCTGGGCTATCAGGTCTGCAAACTCTTTGCAAATTTGTCTGAAAGAGAGAGGGTTTGGTCATGATACGGCTCATGGAGAGCTGCAGGACACAGAATCATAGAATCCCAGGATAGTCTGGGTTGGAAGGGATCTTAAAGTTCGTCCAGATCTAACCCCTCTAACGTGGACACCTTCCACTAGACCGGGTTGCTCAGAGCTCCATCCAACCTGGCATTTCCAGGGATGGAGCAGCCACAACTTCTCTGGGTGTGTCTGGGGGTTCTTTTCCTCCTCTCTGCACCAACAGCCACCTCCCCACCAGGCTTTTTCAGCTCCAGCCTGTGGAAAGCTCCTGGGTGCAGAGTTGGAGCCACTGCCACTGCTCCTGCTTTAAAGGGGCACATGAGGCAGTGCCAAAATGCTCCTCCATGGTTGTGTTACCCCCTCCCATGGAGGAACAAGCCCTTCAGTCCATGCAGGCCCTTCACCTGGCTGCACATCTCCCCCGCAGAAGAGGAACCTCTGGGGGCTAACGCTGCCCTCCCGGGCTGTGGGCACCGAACACAGGGGTGGCTCCCTGCCATCTGTACTCACTTGGTGGCCAGCAGCATGTTCTTCCTGGTGTGCAGCTCGGTGGGGTCGGAGTGCTGTCGGCACAGGTACTCTGCCGCCGCCTTGGCCGGGAACTCCGTCTCGCAGACGTAGCCGAAGTCCCGGGCCAGGTGGATGGCTTCACCTGTCAGCAGCACAGAGGGACATCAGCACCGACACCCTGGGCAAGGGGAGAACTTCTGCAGCAGCTTCAGCCATCTCACTGCTGGGGCTCATTTCTGGTGGGACTGGGCTGCTTCCCTTTCTCAGTTACCGCCCGAGAGCTCTCCCCACCTTCAGCTCGTGGTGCAGAAACCACTATGTGTTTCTTATTCTCCTCTGCGAGGCAATCAGTCCATGTGGGCCAAATGAGTCACTGCCTGCTCTAAGCAGCAGCTGGATCCTTCCTTTCCTGCCTTTTAAAAGAGCATCAGGAAGGTGCTGGCTTTGGAGCAGAGTGAGCTGTGACTCTGGGCACCTGCTCCAAAAGGAAGAGCAGCAGAGGCGTTTCTCACTTGGGGACATCCCCTGCTGCATCTTTCTCTCCCTACTTCTTCCCAGATTTCCTGCTTGGCTGTTCCAAATTGAGCAGAAATGGGGGCTGGAGGGTGAAGGAGCGACCTCAGCCCTGTGACCACAGGACAAAGCAGGGCTGTGGGGAAGGGGCAGGAGGAAGGGGGTTACATCCTCCCCCAGCGAGCCGGGGCCCTCGGGCTGGACGTGCAGGCAGCGTATCCATCACCCTGTGGAAATGCCCACCCATTGATGGAATTGATCCATCTCCAGGCGTCCCCGTGGAAATAATCAGAGCTGATGGCCATTGATCATGCCCAACACCCAAAATCCGGGTCAGGCAGGCAGAGCTAATTTGACTTGCCCCCCTGCTGCTCACTCGTATTAGGCCATCCATCCTAACAGCATTAACCCAGATCCCAGCCCAGCCTGCCTGGCTCCTGGAGCTGGGTTAGGGGGAAGTGCCCGTGCTTCCCACATAAGGACAGCACTTTCCACCTCATCTCCTCCTCCAAAGAAGGAGCAAATAAGGTAAACCTAAAGAGTCAGAACTGCAGTTGTTTGTGTGGTAAAGGACAGTCAGAAAGGAACAACTGCTGGAAAACTGTTACTGGGACGATAAAAACCGGCTGAGTGAGCCCATGGTCAGAGATAAGGCTGGAGCCAGGATTTATTTCCTCCATGAGAAAACAAATTAAGCCAAGACAGCAAATGTCCAGGAAAGAGGGTGCCTGGGACAGAGGGGCACAAGCCAGTTCTGTGTGCAGGGTCAGGGAAAGCAGCAGCACCTTCCTCTGGGTGGAACATCCCCTGGTACCACCACATGTTCAGGAGGAAAGTATATCCACCAAGCACACATGGCACCACTCCTATTTACTATGAGCTGGTAAGCAGGAACCAAAACATCAGCAGCCACCTGAACTCAAACTGTACATTTTTCCTTCCTTCCTTTCTTTCCTTCGTTCTTTTCTTTCTTTTCTTTTCATGGAAATCAGCCTTTCATTCAGCACAAACCAACTGCCCTGGGTAACAACCTCGGCCTAATGAAGCGGGTCATTTAATTTGCTGGCGACAATGGAGATGATTTTCTATTCAGGATCTGCAGGCAGCTGCCTGCACCGCGCCGGGCACGGACACAATGGATTCCAGAGCTCAGAGGGAGGCAGAGCTGTCATTCCATTTGTTTGTGTCCCGTGTCCTTTCCTCCCAGGACACAGTGGAGACATCATCATTTCCGTGGTGCGAAGAAGTAGGAGGGGAGGAAATGACCAAGTGGCTTTGGGCAGGGGCACCTCACAAGTCCAGGCAGGGATGGACATTTTCCATAGCTCAGCCCTTAAAGCCACGCTCCGAGGGCGGCTGCTGCACACCTGAGCTCCACCTGCAAGAACTCGGAGCTGTTTGGCATCTCCTCGATGTCTCACTCATCCCCTGCTGTGCCAGGGAGGAGGGAAGGACTTGGAGGAGGGGCATTTCCTTCTTACAGGAGACAAGGCACAGACCCCGGTGTGGGGATGGAGCCCTGACGTGGGGATGGAGCCCTGACGGGGCTGCAGAGCAGCTGTGGAGTCTTGGCAGCTTTATTCAAGCTTTTTTGGCTTAATTTGTGGTCAGCCCTCTGCCTTCCCAAGGGTCTGTTCATTTTAAAGGACATGTGCTTGGATCAGCATAGGGGCTCACACAGGGGACATTCCCAGGCTCAGTTGGTGGTGACTGCCCCATACTTTAGATGTTCTGGTTTGTGGAAAGCTGGAAATAAAGGGAAGGAAACTTCTGGCACTCTTACCTTCCACGAGGGATGTCAGCAGGGTGACGTTGGCAGCTTTGCGCCTTCCTGCAGGTAAATTTAATCCAATTTTCTCTAACCTTTCCCTTAAACACCGACCCCCATTTTTTGATTTGGCTCTGAAAAGAGAAAACAAAGGGGGAGGGGGGGAATTCAGTGTAATTCATGTTAAAATAACCATAATCCCAGTTTAAGCTTTGAGGTTTGAGGAGAGAAGAAGAAGCAAGAAAAATACTATTCCCCGATGAACCCGCACACCACAATTTCTATCTCTGTTGACCTGAGAGGTAAGAGCTGGTGCTGCACACAGATCCCAGGGCTCGTGGAGCAGCTCACCTGCGGAGGACCCCGCCGAGGAGGGAGGCGTTGAGACACTCGGGGGGCGAGAGCCTCCTCTGCACCTCCCCGACCGTCACCTTGTACTTGGAGGTGGAGCTGAGCAGGGACAGGCGGCCGGGCACGGAGCAGAACACCTCGTTGGGATTCGTCACCCCTCCAATCAGGCCATCTTTGTTCATTGACAGGCTGGAGATGGTGGTGCCGTTGGCCTTCGAGGGGATGGGCACTGGGAGACAAGGAAGGGAGAGAGGAGACCGTGGCTGAGAGACCCCAGAGCCAGGGACGTTGTGTGGTGACTCTCTGGGCACCTCTGCAGCCTCCCACACCACGTCCTGCCATCCACAAACAGCAGAACAGCTGCTGGGATGCCTCAGTTAGTTCCCTATTTTCCTCAATGAAAGAAGAGATGTGGGGTGATGAAACTAAACTAAATAAAGGTTACAAAAAGGAAGAAGCCTGGATGCTGCTCTTGCCTGCATTCCCACACCTCCCAGCTCAGCTGCAATTAAAGCCAAGGTTTGGGGCTGGTCTCCTGGAAGGCTGAGGACTGTCCACAGTGTCACTGGCTGGACCTGTGACCAGCTCCCCTCCCTGTCTCCTCTGGGTGCTCCATGGAGGTGGGTGGCAGGGCGCAGCATGGCTGGTCCCACTGGCTGGGGTGCCGATCCCCTCCTGGGACCACGGCTGCATCCCAGCTCTGCCCGGCACACACTGCATCCCACCGGCCAGGATCAACCCCCTGAGCCACCACCTCCACTCCCTGCCCAAAACCCGGGAGCTGCTGGGCTGGCTGAGAGCTGTGCACCCATGGGAACCAGGGGAGAGAGTCTCTTTGCCTTCAGTTTTGGGATTAGCCCCACAACCAGCCGCAGCCCTGAACTTTCATCATCCTTGGCTTAAAGAAAGCTTGAGAAGATCAAACCCAATTAATCCAGTGCAGACTTCCCTTTACTTAATGGGCAAAAGTCAATTAACACAAGGCTAGGCACTGGTGACTGCAGCATTGCATCAGGCCCGTGGCGTCGCACAGGGATGAAGGGGCTCAGTTTTCCCATTTGTCATTCCATAAGAAATGCTCTTAGACGCAATAAACCTTTATAGGTTAAAACTGTGGCTGAGACTTGTGCCAAATCTCTTTGGCTTTCATGTTCTGAAACTAATAACCAATTTAACTTGGGGAATAATGCAGGTTTTGAAAGAATCCAAAGACCATTTCGTCCCTGGCATTCTTTGTGGTTCCTCAGGAATGACTGTTCCACAGTCAGATGGTTCCTGCAAGTAACACAGCAGCGAATGCCAGGGTGAGGTGCAGGGTTTATAGAGGAAACACACGTGGCCAAAATGAAACAGAAAACCCAGAATTAATTGGGGAGGGTACACAGACTGGACCTACGAGGGGGTGCTTACAATCAGCATATTGTAAATGCAGCTCAGTGACTTCTAGCGTGGCAACAAAAATCAGCACTTTACATAAAATTGGCTCATGTTTTAAGACTAAAGGATGAATGGAAATGAACTGAAGGACATGGAATTTCCTCCCAACATGAAACTTGTGCAAAGTCAGGGAGTGAAGAGCGAGATACACCAGTGCCTTGCTGGAACCAGCAGCTGTGGTCAGTGTTTGCCATGACTGAGGCTGGTCCAGGGATGTTCAGGGAAGAACAAGTACAGGAACATCCCCATGAGACGTAGGAAACCAAAACTATTTCCAGGAAGCAGCAACTTCAAAGCTTTGTTCCACAGTCCCAGAACAGGTTAGGTTAGTCTCCAGGGGATCCCTTAAAATCAAAAGTCGGAGAGTGGTTTGCAAATATCCAGGCAGGCTCCGGTCCCAGCATGGGGGTTCTGCTGCAGCAAGGGCCACCCCCCAAGCCAGCCCTCCTAGGGGGGCAGGTGTTGCCTGCAGTTTTGTATGAAGGGCTGTGCATAAGTTGTGTCCTCTGTAAGGTGTGTTTTTTCTGCGTGTCTTTGTGCGTGCCTGCGATCATGCGGTGGCCGCGTTCGAGCCGCATGCGTGGCCAGGGACCTGCACACACCAAGGGAGGGCAGAGCCATGCAGGGAGGGGCAAACACGTACTGGAGCTTTTAGGGATGATGCTGCTGGGAGAAACAAATCCCCTGAAAAGCTGTGCCCCAGACACAAGTGCTGCAAAGGGCAGAGCCCAGCGCAGTGGGGTCAGCCCCGCTCCGTGCCACGAGCAAACGGGGCCAGGCACTGGCGCTGAGCATGAATATTGGCACTGCTCTGCTGCCTCGAGGCCTCAGCCAAGGCCACAGCCCTGTCACTCTGGGCTCGTGCAGGTGTGGGACGGGGCACCCGTGTCACGGGGAGCTCGTGCCCTCATGGGGCACACGGGGCGTGAGGGAGGGACAGAGCAGGCGGCAGCACTGGGAACTGAGCCGGTCCCCAGAGCCCTGTAACAGCTTCATCCATCAGCATTGCCTCAATACAACAAGAATAAACAAAGCCACATTCGCCATTAATTATGAATTATTGTTATTTGGCCTCACCTGCTGCTGTTTGCCTGGTCTGATCTGCAGCTTGTTTGCCCATAAACATGCTGCAGGAGGGAGACAAGCTACCATTAAAGCCTGACAGCTTTGTTTCCTTGGCTTTTGGGGAACCAAAATTGTCTCTTGCCATCTGAGTAAACCAAAAGTCCCCCTCGATCTTCAGCTGCTGCTTTCCCGTTCCCGCAAGCAGCAGGTGATCGGAGCACCTGAGCCAGCCTGCAGACAAGAAGGAAGCATGAGAGCGGCGCGGGCGGCTCAGCGCGCGGCCGACCACCCCACGCCCCGGCACTGACCCCCTGCGCCCTCCCCAGCCAGGCTGGGGGGGCTGCAGAGCCCTGACCCCAGTGCTGCTTCCACAGCCTCGTGCAGAGGGGTCATCGCGGCCACGGCACAGAGAAACGACCCGCAGGAGCGAGACGGGGCTTTGGTGACGGGGTTGGAGGGACTGAACGGCCCCAGCGCGAGGGAGGGGGGGGACCGTGGGGCAGGGGGGGCAGCCGGGCACGGCACGGACCCAAACCCCACACGTGGCACTTGGCAGCTGGGAATAGAAATGTCACATCGCGTCACTGCGCTGGTCACCCCTTCTGAGGTTCTCCGTGATCAGCCGTAGGAGACACTCATTTTTGGCCGGGGGAAGGGCCTTTCCCACAGGCTCTCCCCCTGCTCATCCCCCTGGCAGGGGTTTGGGCAGGCTTAGCTCCCACTCCTGACCGTGGGTTTTCAGCAGAAACACATCCCAGAGGTGCTCGTGCTCGTCCACACTGTGACAGACCAGCTCTTCACACGGGTTGACAAGGGAAGGGTGGGATACTGGTGCCCAAACCAGTGCCCCTCGGGCAGGATGGGGCACGCCTGGGTCGCCCCACCACACCCCAGGAAGGTAGAAAGGGCAGGACACAAACTGGGTTTGGGCTGATTCAGCCAAAGAAAGGGGAAGGAGATATCAGCCCTCCAGCAACTGCTCAGAAAGCCCCTGGGAAGTGCAAGGTCTTTCTCTCTTACAGCCATCTTTGCCATCTGCAATTATTATTCATTGAGGCTTGGTTGCTTCACTCTGTCCCCCTTTTTGCTCTCTTCTTTAGCTGCCCAGTGTTTTTTTCCCCGTGGGATGGCTGTTTAATCAGATTAATCCTACTACCTCTAATTCAGCAAATCCAGGTGAGCTTGGCTGCAGATTTCACCAACTAAAGCCCCCCTGTGAAGCATTTTGACCTGCTGAGCTCCTGGATGCAGGTAAGCACTGTGGGGCAGCCACAGCTCAGAGGGGTTGGATTGGAAACAGAAAACTGATTTTGGAACAAGGTTATGCTGGCAGACCTTAAAGAGTTTCATGCATTACTAATCCTCAGCCTGGTGCTCGTACAGCACCAGCCACCAAAGCCATTAAATCACTCCTGGCTCGAGCCGGCTCCTTAGTGCAGCCGGGGAAAGCTGAGGCACAGAGCAAGTTAAATGATTTACCAAAGATCAGGTACATGGGCATGATCTGCGTGTGTGCAATTCCAGTCTGTGGGGATGTCTTTCTAAACAATCCAGGCTTTAGCTCTGCCCCAGTGCTGGGAAGGCCTGTGCTGCAGACTGATCAAGCACAGCCTCTGTTTTTATAGCTCCGGATTTGCTGTCGGGTGCTGTGGAGTCGAGCTGTTGGTCACCACATCGTCCTGGCCCGTGGTGCTCTGGCGGTTTGGAGTTGGCTGCTGGGAAGGGTGGTGTGGCAACAGCAGATGTACCATCCCTTGCTGAGTGTGGGAAGGGAAGCAATTCTCACTTCTTCTGTACAAGGTCCCAGGAAGCGTCTCTGTCAGGCTCAGCATCTCACTGCTGCCTTTAACAACTCAAGGCAGGTGCCCCTTGCAACACAGCTTGTCTCAGGTGTGCGCTGAGCAGCAGTGGAGAGAGACACGAACTCCCACACAAACCTCCTGCCTCAGTGCTTGCAGCAGGTACACATGGCTTTGTCTGCCCTTTGAACCACAGGAATTATTATCTCCCACCAGAGGTGCCTTTTTTGTTCTGGGTCAGCTCTGGTTTGTCATTTTAATGTACCCTGGGTGTAACTGGCAGATGATGAAGTTCATACAACCCCATCTGCTGTGGCACAAAGCCCCCTGATACAGAGAGAGAGGGTGATTTCAAACAGTTCTTGGTGCCCAAGAATGCCAAAAGCTTTGTCCCCTGACTTCCCAGAGCTGGAGGACGCTCTGCCTGACTGTGTCTGGCACAGCCAGCACGGAACTGTGTTACAACACAGGGCAGGTCACCAGCCCAGGTTGGGCTTGACTCTCCAGCAACAAATTGGAGATAATAATACAATATAATAATGTCTACCTGGGAGGGATGCTGTGATACCCAATTCAAACTTGCCAAGTGAACTCTGGTGAGAGATTTCTTCAGGTGAGAGTTCCCTGGGTGGTGAATGCAGCCAGGAGGAGTTGGTCCATGGCCTGAGCACAGCATGTGATATGCTCCTTGGAGCAGCAGACAAGTGTGGAAAGGCAATTCCCATGAACAACACGAGGTCCTGATACCTCTGGCACTGCTGGGTGTGGGATGGAATGTCACAGCCATGTCTCCGTGAGGGTTTTTCAGGAGACAGCCGGGAGAAAGATTAAAACCACTTCTGAATGGATCCCTCAGCTGTGATTCCAGCGGATGGAGAAAGGAGCCTTGTACCTTCAAAGTGCTCCAAAAGAAACCACAAAGTTTCTGCCACTTCTGTTCTGGCTTGCAGAGGTGGGTCCTTTGGCTTTTAAGTTCCAGGTCACAGAGAAGGAGGAAAACAAACCCATTCTTCAAAGGCTTTTACCTAGAAAGGCTCGGAGGATTTCGTGCTTTTCCCTGAGGAGTTGCAGCACAGACCAACCCACAGCCCTGTGCCTCCCTCTTCTGCAGGGTCTGGGTTGAGGATGCTCCATGTCCAAACTCCTGTTCTCCCGCTCCTGCCTCATCTGTGTCCACAAAAATTTGTGGCTGAAATTACCACTGTGATTCCTGGAAATGGCCACTTTGATATGTAAATATTCAGTGAAAAAGGTGCATTCGCAGCCCGGGCTCAGGTTCTGCTTGCAGGTGTTGCCGGGAGCTGCAGGAGCCGGTGCCAGTGCTCGGGGTTTGGCAGCAAAACATCGACCTCTGGGTTTAAGGGAAAAGAAACTTTGCCTACAAAAAAAAAAAAGGGGGAAAAAAAAAGTACTGACTCATTTCCACAGGAGAAATGTGCTGCCTGCTTGCAAAATGATTCGTAAGCAGGAAAATTCGTGGTACTTGGGAATTGAGTTGCTTATCGTGGTGTTATTTGTTCTGTTCCATTTCCAGCTGGAGCTCGGGGTGCTGCGAGGGGAAAAACAAGTCCAGAGGGAACATGCAAATCGCTGCCCATCTTACAAGTCAGTTTTCTTCTCTCCTCAGATGCATTACAGGTAAATTCTCCTCCTCAGGAAGGCGGAATCCCTGGAATATTGGAGCTTTTGTTGCGACATCCCTTTAAAAGTTAGAGTGTGCTACAGTTGAGATTGCATTTTAAAGAGGTATCAGTGAATAGCCCTAGGAGACAACCTGGGATAAAGCAATCGCTCATCTTCAGGCACCACAGCGCTGTCTCCAGTCCCCTCAAAGCCTCTCAGCCCCCCGCCCCTCTCCGGGCCGTGCCCCGGTCAGCTCGGCCGCCTCGGGCATCGCTGCGGGACTGAGACCGGAGCAGTTCTGCGCTGCCAGGGGACACCCGCACCCTCCAAACCTGCTGCAGGTGCCGAGGTTTTGCTTCCACGGCTCTGCAGGCGCAGCGAGAACAGCCCCAAACCCCCCGGCTTGTCCCCTGCACGGGGGTCGTGCTGCTCTGCGCCGCTCTGGGCGGGCAGAGGGGGGAAGCTCTGGCTGATGGATGTTTGTGTGCAGCCCCTGATGGAAGTGCTGCAGAGGTGAGGGATTGCTGTTGTCTTCCAGGAAGAGCTGTCAGTGAGCCCACCTAACCTTTTTAATGTCTCTGATGTACGTTATAAGATGGAGATACATATATAAAGAATATCTGGATGTGGGTGTGAGCCAGGGGCAGCTGCTCCCGCCATCCTTTTAAAAGCCCTTTTTCAGGGAGGAGGTGCTGCAGAGTTCAGCTGCTCCAATTTCCTGGTGTTTAAGCAGAGAGGTATTTATTGATGGTCCAGGGAAGGAGGTCAGAGCCATCAGCTGTATTTCAAACCCGCACTCTGTAATTATCCTCTCTTCCCAGAGGGGATTATACAGGTATTTTCTTTATCTTGAATGCACAACCTGAACCAAGTCCCCCGTGTCAAAGAGCCTCTCTAGGAACCATGGTCATTGGCCTTTTCAAATGGAAGGATGGGAAGAATCTTAGGTTTATCTCTGTGCTCTCCAGATTGCTGAGTCCTGATAGGGAAATGGATCTCGGACCCTCGCAGGAGAACAGGGATACAGACTCAAACTATTCCCATGAGAAAGCTAATCAGGAGACCTCCCATGCCTATGCAAAACTCCCATATTTAACATTTTGTTTCCCATGCAAATCATTTCATCAGGTTGGGAAAGAAATGTGAAGGTGCCATGTGATATTAATTGCATTTTTCTTTCAGTGCCTCTGTTTGCCCCAGCCCTGGCTGTGTGTCACTGCAGGTGTCTACTGGGGAGCTTTGGGATAGACTGATGGGGCAGGAAGTTTCAGCCTCCCCCAAATCACTGGGTACCAATGTCCCTGCACAGTACATTGTGTCTTGATAGGAATGGCCAGCTGATATGATATTGAAATTTACTCAGCCCCCTGTGCTTCTGCAGGGCTGGGAAAAGGATTAGTAAGTGCTTTGCAATTAATAATTTCAGCTAATGCATTTCCCTGCTCTATCATTTAGGAATGACTCGGCCTCCAATGTGCTGCTGTTGAGAATAGTTGGTCAATTTTTTGGAAACTGCTCGCAGTTAATTCGTGGTGAGTTCCCACACATTTCCCTTCCATACTTCATTTTGTGGAGTGGGTTCTGCTGTCTGAGGAGCCCCTGACGATGCAGCCTGAGCAGTAACACCCCATTGGAAAACACCAAATATTAATGATTAAAATGTCCTCTTAAACAGTGAACCCCACGTGTCTGAACCTTCGGAGGGAATGAATGAAAAGGATTTGGATTCTGGTTTTGAATGTCAAAGTGTGTTGGGAGAACAAAGCTGTGGTGTCTCGGAGAGCAGCAGCGGATCCCGCGGAAGCCACGGTGATGTTCCTGTCAATTTGTTAAATGTATTTAGATTATTGAAGGGCAAAAGACCCTTCAGCTAAGATTAGACATGAATAATAATTAAAAAAAAATCTTGTCTTCATACAGAGCTCACATATAGAGCCTGAAGAGTTGGATGGATTTTGGTCAGGGTCT
Source organism: Platyrinchus mystaceus (assembly GCA_035041135.1). Classification (NCBI taxonomy): domain Eukaryota; kingdom Metazoa; phylum Chordata; class Aves; order Passeriformes; family Tyrannidae; genus Platyrinchus; species Platyrinchus mystaceus. The sequence continues at coordinate 3,408,422 of JAWWLV010000070.1, forward strand.
GACCACAGCAACGTGAATCAGCGGCTGCTCCCGAGCCACCGGCCTGACCAGGAATCCCTCTGGGGACAGGCACTGCTCGCCCATTTTCACAGAGAAAAGGCTTTTACTTTTCCTTGCTCAGATGCCTTGGGTTTCTAAAAGCAGTGTATTGGTGGGACAAACCCTCTCATGATGGTTTTTCAATAGCTGCCCCATCTCCTGCAAGCTGGGAACTTGTACTTGGAGTCACCCTGAACACCCTCCCTCAGATCCCCTGCTCACAGCTCTCCAGCCCTGGGCTGGTGGCCCTGCTTTCTCCCATGCATGTGGCCACCTCAGGGCTCCCAGGGAGCCCTGGGGACATGCCATCCCCACACAGGCACCTCACTGGGGACACCACTTGCTCCCTGGGACCTGTCTGACCAGTCTGCAGGGAACGGGGCCTGACCTGATCCCTCATTCCCTGGCGCCTCAGCAGTGGGGTGACTGATGCCAGATAAATGCCTGAGATAGAGGGTGGGGACACTCAGCCCGGCTGGAATCCCAAGCACGCACAGCAGACACTGTGATGGATTTTTAGGCCGTGGTGATGAACCTGCTCACAGCTCCCCTCATCCTGCTCCTGAGCCGTGACACACTGTGTTTGGGGATGTTTAATGACAATGTGTACCTTGGGCTCATTTCTAGCAATTCCCTCTCACCTCCTGTTCTTCTCTTCCCTTTCCCACCGATCCACAACACTTCACCTCTCACCAGATAGAAGGTGATACCTGGATATGGCAGAGCTGGGCTTGGGACAGGGCACAGAGACGAGAGCTCAGCACGCAGCAGTTCCAAGCATCACATCCACATTTGTTAATTAGTTCCTCCATTAAGAATTAAAATAAACAAACAAATGGAAGGACAGCAAGAGTGAGTAATTCCCTGGATCACACAGGAAAGGGTGGGATGGTTTAGTGGTTAGGGTGCTAGTCTAGGACTTCAGAGAACCTCATTTAAGCTCTTCGAATAATTAAGACAGATTGCAAACCTTTTTTTTTTCTGAGATCATATATCTTGGAATATTACTAAACTGGGAGGAATGGTCTGTGTTTGCCTCTGCTCTGCTGCAGGTTTGGTGTGACCCTGGGCTGGAGGGACATGGATGGGTCCCTGTGGGTCTTGCTTGTGTCTGTGCTGCAGTGGGTGGGTGGCCTGTGGGACCCTGGTGAGGCAGGTGCTTGTGGTGTTGACAGCGGCCACTGAGCTGCAAAAATACCTCACACACACAAAAATACCTCCTCAAAATGGAGGGAGAGATGCTCCAGAGCCAGCCCAGCGTGTCTGTAGTACTCTCTTTCTGCTGTCCATGGAGTAGTCTCACCTGGAGTCCAACTCCTGGAGTGGAGGTGCTGCTGTTTTGACTCAAGCCACACGCCAAAAAGCAACCCAAGCTGGCTTTTCTGAACCTACCCTTTAAGAGCTGCTCTTTATTTCTAACAAAGAAAAAAATTCATTCAAAAACATCTAATTAAACAGTAAGTCATGACAAGGTACATGAAACTTGGAGATAACACATGCCTGGGAGGCACTGGGGAGGTTGAGACAAAGCCCAGCGCCTTCACCGGTACCCGCGTGTGTTATCTCACATGAACACACACCTGGGCTTATCCTGGTGCAATTATAGGACATTAAAAATATAATTTTAATGGAGGAATGGTGATCTGGATGCAGTTCAGAGTAAAAACTTTCTTTCAAGTTCCTCTGTTTGATTAGTAGGTGTTCCTGCCGCGCACCGTGTGCGCGCGAGGGGGAAGTGCTGGGATGGGGAGGTGGGACCGTGTTTTGAGGAACGCTGATCTATCTCCCGGTGTGTGTGAGGGCTTGTCAAAACTTTAAAGCATTTGTGAGCAGTGCTAAGGCAGCAAAGCTACCAGTCAAGACCCAGCTTGTCCCTGGTGAGCCCCTTTTCCCACTCAGGCAAACTTCCACCACAGATGAAGCTGCAGAGAGCAGGGAGAGCTCCTGGCTGAGCCCAGCACCCTGCAGCTGACTGGAGGCCAAGTGCCTCCACCCACAGACCTGGACAGTCCTTTCCAAGCTCTGTCTTTGCAGCCCCAGGTGTTTTACAGGATGACCTCATTTATTACCTTGCTCATCACAGGAAATGATGTTTATCTAATCTACCATTCTTTCAGGATTTTTTTTCTCTGCCACATCTGGTTTCTTACATTTCTTACAGCTCAGTTCCTCCCTGCACCAAAACAAAGGAGAAATGGCACCGCTGCCACCACACCAGTGCCCTGGTCCCACCAGCAGCACACGGAGCCCATGGGGAGACTTTGCATCAAAACCTGGAGCTCGCGTGTGGTGGAGAGTGGATCTAAAGATTTCGGTCTTAATCTCCTTCCTCTGCCGCATTCCTTAGTAGTGACAGCTACTTCTTGCAATATTCTTGACTGTGGGCTCTGAGGCACAGCTTTCCATCTGTCTGTCCAGCATCCAGCCAAACAGGTCCACATTCCTGAGCAGAAACGCTAGCACTGCCACTCGGAGCAGCTCGAAAGCCTCGGGTGGAAATCAGAATGAGAGAGAACGGCAGCGGCCGGATCCAAAAATACAAGGGATGGGGGCAGGACCAGATTCACAAACACAGGGGACAGGGGCAGGACCAGACCCACAAACACGGGCCACAGTGGCAGGACCAGGTCCCGCTGCCCCACCGTGAAGCCTGGGGACGTGTGCCGTGCGTGCCTGGGTGCCAGCGCGGGCCCACGCTGGTTACACCCTGCTCTGTCTCTACTCCAGGTTGTAAAATGCCACAGCCAAAACTCGTACCCGCCAGCGGGTGCACAGGCCCCTGTGGCTCACCCTGCTCCCACTGCCACAGGGCCCTGGTTTGCTCCGACCCACCGCTGGCAGGACCCCGGGCTGCTCCCGCGCCCCAGCGTGTCCCCAGGTGCCAGGGAAAGAGATTTATATTTTTCTTTGTAATAAAAAGGCTCTCTCAGAAGCTTTCTGCTGATCCTGAAATGATGTGAAAGCAATAAAACCCCTCCTTATTTTACGACCAAGCTGCAGGATTTTTTGCTACTGAGTGCAGGGGCCCAACGCTTGATTTCATAACCAGAAAGTCCCGCTCTCCTCGCCCAGCCGAGGGAAGGACCCGCACCAGGAGCTCGGAGCTCGTTGGGCCTCCAATTTTATGTCTGGGGGGTCTCACAGCTGGACCTCAGTAGCTGACCTGGGCGACTAAACACCCGGGCAGCAGGTGAATGGAGCAGAAAACGCCTGAGCTGCTGTAGCCTAAAGCAGCCAGAGCCCTGGACTGAACTTTTTCAGAGTTAATTTTAATGTTTTCAAGTCAAATTCCTCCCTGGTCTTATAAAAATTCTTGAGAGGAAAAAATAAATTAGTGCTAACGGTAATAATAAAACCACACAAACAAAACAACAACAACAACAACAAAAGGACAGAAATATTTCTGAAATACTTTTGGAAAAGAGGGAGAACAAACAAATGTAGGTACCAGATATTCATAAAGGCTCTGCTGCCTTATCCAAGATTTTACCCATTTAATTCCCGAACTAAAACTATCCCTTATTTGTCACGACATCACGGGCAGAACTCATCCTCCGTTTTTTAATCGAAGCTCTCCCTGCTCCAAGCGAATTCCCGGCTCTGCCTCCCTCGCACATCTCACCCCACAGCCGACGCGGACACCGCGCATCACCCTTCACCCCAAGGGACGTCCAAGGGGATAACGAATTGGACACAGTCCCGAAGGCAACGGTGGAAATGGAGCTTTGAGCGCCTGTTTCCAGCCGGATCTGCCTCCCCGGGCTGTCCCCGCCGGGACCCGGCTCCCCGCGCTGCGCTACGGGCGCTGCTCAGTCACTGCCTTGGCTGCGTCCCCCAGCCCGCGTTGGGGCGAAAACCCCCTTGTCCTCTCCCCACGCTGCTTCCTAAAGTCCGGGTTACCTGCAGCCAGGAGCGCTGCGGGCTCGGGTAAACACCCGGGCGGGGGTGGTGGGAATCAGCACACCGCGTCTCTGAGATCCCCACAAAATCCCTGGAATTATATTAACGGCTGGAACCGTGGAAGTTTATTTGAGAAGGAAAAGCGGGGCGCAGAGACGCGCAGCCAGGGATGCTCCCGCAACGCGCTCCGAGAGGCTCCTTCTCTGCCCCGGGCAGCGCAGCCCCGCGGGGTCCGTCGGTGCGGGGGGACACCGGCAGGGACCCTCCGTGAGGGGACGGTCCTGGAGCCCCGGGATACGGGAAGGGACCGGCTGCGGAGGCAGCGCGGGGCTGCGGCCGCTTCCCTCCCGTTCCGGGCTGTTCCTGACTAAACTCGCCTCCAAGGTCGGGAGCTAAAGGGGGATTTGGGGCAGGTAATTAATATTTTGTTGAACTAGGACAACGGTATCTCGGCAACTAATTACGGAGAGATGTATCTGTTTTCACACGCACAGATTTCTATCAGGTTTCTATCCGACGGCCATTCCGTCAGGAATTCCAGGATTAATCGGTATTTGAGGTCTCGGAGCGATTTAGGACAAATCTGCGCTTTTTAGGGTTTACTCTCACTCCCTGCAGAGAGGGGTTCCCCCGAGTCTCGCTGCCCACCTGCCCCCCTGCACCGCCCGGGACTCACCGGGAGCTGCCTTCGATGGTTTTAATTTAATTGTATTTTTTCCCGGGGTGTCATTCACCCGCGGGGGCCCGGGCTCGGTTCTGGCCCCGTTGGGGCTCCAGGACACATCTCAAAGCTGACAGAGCCAGAGGAGTAAGAACGACCATGCATTATATATTTTAAAAATTAAATAAACCGAATATAAAGGAATTTGTTCCCCAGGCTGAGCAGAGAGCAGCGACGCTCGATCCGGGATTCCCGACTGCAGCTTCTATAATTCCTCAGCTTTCTTTTGAGCCGAACTCGCCCGTTTCGGGGTTTCCAGGCAAAGGAAGAAAGAGCGCAGCCACCGAAATACGGGCGAACGAGGACTGGAGCCCCGGAGCGGTGCCGGGACAGAGTCCACGGTGCTACTGCTGCTCCAAGGAACCCCCGGTGCCTCCGTCCCGCCCCTCCAGGGGTAATCGCCTGCGTCCCCCTGCAAACACCCGTTTGGCTTTGGATTTATCGATTTCTCCAGCAAACTCGGGGCTTCGCGCTCCAAACACAACAATAATAATAATAGAAAAAATAATTAAAAAAACTCAAACAAAACAACAACAATAAAAATAATTTTAAAAGGGGAAAAAACAAGGAAGGGGGAAATATATATATTAAAAAAAAAAAGAAGGAAGAAAATAAAAAGCAAACGAGAACCGGGGTGGGAAGTGCAACTGTCCACAGACACAGTGGGTGCGGGAAACTTGCTCCCACCATGCCCGCCTTCACCCAGGAATATTTAAATTTAATTTTTCTTTTTTTTTTTTTCTTCTTTCCAAGACTAGAGGACTGGAGAATCCCTAGACACAAACCTGGCACTAAACAACAACAAATCCCCTCGCCGGGAGACGAAAAATTCTAATAGCACTTTTGGAAAAAGGAGGGGAAAACCCCAACAAACCACTATAACTCCAACCGAACTTCCAGACAAATATTGCCACTGCGGGGTGTTTCCCGAGGCCTCCCGGGTGCTGCTGCCCGGCCCAAGCCGCGGAGGAACGGCCGGTCCCCCCGCAGCCCGCAGCTTGTCGCGGGCATTCCTCACTCCCGGGTGTTTGATGAAACGCCTCTCCTGCGTTCTGATTAAAGCTCAATTAATGCGGGTCATTAATGCCCCGCTGGCAGGAGCGTGTTCCTAGAACAGCCATTTCCAGGGAAAAGGGGCTGCGGCGAAGCGGGAGCGCCGCTCCCCCCGTGAAACCATCGGTGGCGGCGGGGGAAGAGCCGCACGATCGGGATATTCTTCCCGGTTCGCCGGGGCCGGGCAATCACGGCAATTCAACGCGTCCTTCCCATCCACATATTTTTGTAAAAAAAGGCGGGGAGAAGCCAAGAGCAGAGCTGGAATAATCCATAGGAGGGGTCGCCCTGAGCACCGCACTGATCGCTCCCGGCCCAGACCCCCGTTCCCGCAACATGCCGACGGAGGGTTTAGTACAAAAATATTTCAGGGAGTTGAGCTGTTCTACCCACTGGTTCGTTGGGAAGCGGAGGGGCTGCTCAGCGTGCGGGGGAGAACCGGAGGCCGGAGACCCCGAGGGCCGTGCGGGACCCCTGCCCGCAGCCCCGCTTCCCTCGCCGGTCCCGGAGGGAGAGGCTGTTCCCCCCCGCTGGTCCCGGAGCGAAGCCCCCTTTCTGGAGCGGCAGACGACGGGTCTCCGTAGGCCCGGTTTTGCCGAGGCGGGGGGCGACTGCCTGGGGGGCTGCGGGACGCTCCCGTCTGCAGGGACGGGCAGCACCGGCCCCCACGGCTGCGCCACCTCCTCGCCCCCGTTAAACGCGTCCTTCTCCCCGCAGGTTCCCCGCCGAACGGGCCCGATCCGCCGCGGCCCGGGGCGGTGCGAAGCGGCCCGCGCTGCCTCCCCCGCCGCCGGGCGCGGGGCTGCGGCCGGGGGTGGCGGGACCGGGAGCTGTCGCCGAGCCCCGCCGAGGCATCCCTGGGGCTTCCCATGAAAACCGTCCGCGGCCACCGGCGGGGAGGGCCCCGGGGCTCCGCGACAACCGGGTTCGCCCGTCCGCGTCCCGTACCGAGAAGGAGCGGCGGCCGCGGTACCGCCCCGGGGAGCGCCGCGGGCCGGGGGCGGATGGGCGCTCTGGCCCGCCGAGACCCGCCGCTTTCGTTTCAGTCTCCCCAGGAACAGCAGCGAGCCCTTCCCGACGGGTGGGAGCCGGCCCCGCGGGACGGCGGTCGCGGGGGGAACCCGACGCGGGGGAACCCCGAGGGCAGGAACGGGCACGGAACCCGGCCCGGTGCCGCGTCCCGCGGAGGCGCCGCGCTCTTACCTTTTTTGATCACGGACTGATCGAGAAGGTTCATCCCTCCGTCGTCCACGGCCTGAAAGCACCGAGGAAAGAGCCGTCAGCCGGCGGCTCCCGGGGCGGGCGGGCACCGGGGCAGTGCGGCCCCGGCCCGGTGCTCTCGCTGCCCCATCTAGGAGGAATCGTTCTGGCACGAACGAGCCCCGGTAACGGGGATCCCAGCGCGGCGGCTCTGCTTGCCCAGGGGGTACGGACGCCACGGGGCTCGACCTGTCCCGGCCGGGAGCCCCCGGGCGCACAGGCGGCGGGATCGGCCGTTTCCCCCCCACCCCCCGGGCACCCTCCCGGCGCTCCCTCCATCCCCCCATACCTGGATATCCTCGATGCCGTGGTGGCCGAGGCCGTGGATGCCCAGCGGGCCGTCGGCGAGGCCGTGGCTGCCGTCGGGCAGCCCGTGGAGCAGGCGGGGCACAGCGGGGTATTCGCGGCGGGGGTCGAGCCCCAGGGCTCGGTGGGTCTGCGAGAGCAGCCCCGGCTCGTCCTGCCGGCCGCGCTGGGGGGGCCAGGCCGGCTGCTGGTGCTGGTGCAGCGGGCTGAGCGCCGCGTAGGGGTCCGCCAGGTGCGGGTAGCCGGGCTCCTGGCCCTGCGGGTAGGGCAGCGGCGGCTGCGGGTACGGCGGGGGAAAGTAGGGCGGCTGAAAGTCGGCGGCGGGCGTGTGGCAGAGCGGCGGCGCCGAACCGTAGGGCGCCTGGTTGAGCGAGGGCAGCTGCGGCAGGCGGGCCCCGGCCGGTGCCCCGGGCAGCCCCTCGGTGCGGTCCTGCGGCGGCGGAGACAGCGGCGGTGAGGTGAGGTGGGCACGGACCCCCGAGCCCCCGTCCCGTCCCGTCCCGCCCAGCCCGCGCCCGTCCCGCACTCACCATGCCCGGGTAGCTGTGCACAAGCATCGGTGCGGGCCCGCGGCGAGCCCCGGGCGGGCCGGGCCCCGGGGGTGCCCCCGTCTCCGCCCCTCTATCCCGCCGAAGCGACGTCTCCCATCGCCCGCCCGCTCCTCTGCGCCGGCCCCGACTCCATGCACGCCAGTTATAGCGGCGGGGGCGCGCCCGCCGCCCCGGGAGCGCGCGTCAGAGCGCGGGGACGGGGACGCGCCGCCCGCTCCCGCGGGGCCCCGACGGCTCCCGACAGCGGGACAGCAGCGGGACGCTGCCGGGGCGGGGGGCGAGGGGTGCCCGCCGCCCCCTGGGAGCGCGGCCGGTGGTGCCCCAGCGCCGTGGGGCGGCCCCGCTCCCCGCTCCGCTCCCGCGCCGTGCGGTACCGCACACCCTCCCCTCGGTGCCACCCCCGGGCCCCCCGCCCCGGGCCGCGCCGACTGAGAGCCCTGTCCCGGACAGCCCCGGGCCGCCCCGGGGACCGAGCCCCGAGGGTCCGGAGAGCCCGGGGGTGCGGGCGGGGTGTGGGGTGGTGGCGATGCTCTACGGTTTGACTTTATTAGCCCGAGCCGGGAGCGGGGCCCCGGCCGGGAGCGCACCGATGGCCCCGGCGGCAGCGGAGACCTCCCCCGACGAGGAGCGGAGACCCGCAGCCCGGACTGGGGAGAGAGAGAAGTGTCTGGGGGTGCTCCGGGCCTGGATCCCTACCCGAGGGCGGGCGCCGGGTGCGACAGAGCCAGGGGAAACCGGGGAGCACCGACGGGCAGCGTGCCTGCCTCCCCGCCCTCCACCATCCCTCCCTCCGCCTCTCCATCCCTCCCTCCCTTTTGGGCCCTCCCTCCGGGGCAGGGCGAGGCGGGCCCGCAGCATCGGGGCACAGAGCGGCACTGGGCACCGAGCACCGGCGGGGCGAACCGGGGGGACAAGGAGGCACGGAGTGACCCCAACGACAACCTGCCCCCTCCGCCACCCATATTACTCCCACTCAGGCGTGTCCCCGCGGTCCCACGGCGGGGCGGTGATGCCCCGCACGGCCCTGCGCGGGGATGCCCACCCGCACGGGCACTCGCCCACTCTCACACCCCGACACACACTCGCGGCGCTCGGACACCCACGGTCACAGCTCCCCGCAGCCCACGGGCGCCGTGGCCGGGCTGTGGGGCGGCGGGTCCCCGCGGTCTCACCGTGCCACCCGCGGGGCGCCCGTGGCTGGGCGGGAGGTTCCACTGGCCGCGGGTTTTGGGTGAAGCAGAGCACAAACCCTTCACCCGCAGCTGTAACACGCTGTGCCGTGTGATCGACATCAACAAACACAACCCCACACTGCAGTTAATTTAATTCCACTCTTCCCGCCCCGAGCTACAGCTCCCTTCATTTTCATTTTTCCTCTGAATTCCCACAACTCAGACCTCTTTGATTTCCAGGTTTAATTAACAATGCTCATTAAATGAATTTTTATTCATTTCTTTTAATATTACCCTGCCACCTGTCTTTAGGAGGCAGGAGCTGATCATTTATTCTAATTTATTTCTGTTAAAGATGGCATTTAAGGGAGGGAGGAGGGAAGTGCAGAGGTGTAGAGGGTTGATCCATTCAAATCTCTTCATCCCCCTCAAATGCTCCTCAAGGACGCTGCTCCTGGAAGTTCTGTATTTATTTTCCACCAGATCCGTTTCATTTGCTGGGAAAAATTGGATTGGATATGCTGTATTTTGCAGTTATGTTCCAGTTCATTCTTAACGTCCCTCGCTCGTCTAGTCCGTATAATGTTGAGTCTTTATTCATCTGAAAGAGGTGAAACTGTGAAAATCCAGCGGGAAGGGCTGTGAGCTGACCTTTGTGGGACCGTGGGTGAGCAGGAGAATGGTGCCTGGCAGCAGCTCAGAGGGAAATCGTGTTTTCACCCAAGAATGAGACAGAGCAGAGGAAACCTGCAACACTCACAGACAAAGGGAAGAAAAAACAAAAGGCAAAGCTGCCCCACTGCCACCCACAGAACACTCTGGGCAAACTGGGCTTGTGGCAACACAGTGGGCTGGGGTGGGGAGCTGGGAGCTGTGGGGCTGTAGGGCTGCCAGGGGGTCTCACCCTCCCCAGCCCAGGGCAGGTCTCCACCCAGGGACCACTCGTTGCGTTTGCACCCAAGCCAGAAATCTCTGAAAAACTGGTTTTGTAACAAAGGTCCCAGAGCTCCTTCCCAGGAGATCAACATGTGTGTTGACACTTCCAGGAGCGTGTGAGGGGCTTGAGGCAGCAACCTCTGCTCCTGGGGGACAGCAATGAAAATACCGACCGAGCAGGGCAGTGGGAGCACCGAGACAGGAGTATGTGAGCAGAGCTCTTCCCCAGCCAAAGATGAACCAGTTCTTCTCCAGAAGCCCAGCTCCCACCAACACCTCAGGGAAATGCAGGCTGCTCCTATCAATTCCCATGTCCCTTTCCTGGGAATCTAAGTGGAGAAGGAATCTTCTTGCTGTGGGTCTGGAGAGCCAAGCAGGGCCCTGGGGAGGACAGGGACCCCACCGAGGGGTGAGCAGGGCAGCCCCCTCTCTGCTCAGGCCTCCACCCTCACCATCCTGCTACATCTTGCAGCAAGAGGGGTTGTGCTGGGTTCCTGCAGTGCAGCAGCCAAATAACAACCTTATGACATATTTAATTTTATTGCCGGTGCTTTTGCGTGAGATTAATGAACTCTGTAAGTTAACATATGCCATGGTTGGGTTTGCAATGGTGTTATGACATTTAAGCTGTCAAAGCAAAGCAGAATGTGAACCTGCTCCTCTGGGGCCTTGTCCATCTTGTCAAAGCACAGCGAAGAATCAGCTTGTTCCTGGAGAGCTCGTCCTGGCGTTGGGAGATGAAGCACAACTTGCTCTGGGTGTACTGGCTGCAGTCCCACTCCGTGCTGGGATCCCTGGCAGAGAGGGGGCATTAGGTGATGCCACATCCACCTCTCTGGCAGCGGAGAATCGGTGCCCGTGGACGCCAGCGGCAGAACCTGCGGTTGGGGTTGCAGGGCTCGGGGTTGCTGAGGACACCCTGCAGCCTTTGAAGCATCGGCCAGACCGCTGGGGCACCGTCTGCCTCGCGTGGGCTGAGCCACCCGGGCATGCCAGGGCCTGCAGAGCGGCACGCGGAGCCAGATGAGGTGCCCACGTGGCAAGAGACCTCCAGCAGCTCAGTGCCCTCCCCTCCTGAACGTGCTGCGCTCACTGTTGTCAGAGCCCAGTCTCGGGAAAACAGCCCTTTAGGGGTGCTCTGTCTGAGAATGTGTTTGGGAAGTGTTGTCCTGGGACAAGCGAGCAGTGGTGTTGCTCAACTCTGGCATTCAGCCCAGTAACGTCCCAGAGCAAGGAGGGTGTTTCACCCCTTCCTCTGTCATCTGGGAGGAGCTTGCGAGGAGTGTGTCTTGTGTCATGCAAAGAAACAAGCACATGGTGAGCCATCAGAGCCTCTGGGAGGCTCCAGCTCTGGCAGGGCATGGATGGTCCTGCTCACTCCTAATTTCCATTGAAGAGGGTGAGAATGAGGGGTGGATGCTAATGTCCTGGCACCTGCTGGTGGCCAAACCCCCCCTCCCTAGGATGTGGGGAGGGATAAAACTGGAGACCTTCCCTGGGTTTTTGATTTGCTCCCAGGTAGCCTCTCTGGGAAGTAAATCCAGCAGCCAAAGGCCTCCGGGTTAGGACCGTGCTGGTGTTGGATCAGGTCCTGTGGGCCAGGCTGGATTTCTGGTCATGTGTTGTGGGAGCTCCAACCTCTCTGCCTGTGGGGATGAACCAGGGCCAAGCCAGATCAGCTGCCCACAGCAAGCCCAGCACCGCGCTGGGGAGAGCAGAGCACCCTCCTGCTGACACGGACTGTATCTCTCATCAGCACTAATGAGTGCTGTCATTAATGGGAAGCCCACACCCCCTGATGAGAGGCAAGAGAGCTACAGGACTGGGAACACTCGAAGGTAAAGGATTTAAGGGTTTGGGTGCTTTTTTTTCCTGGCTCTGCAACATGTTCCTGACCCTTCCTGCACGCTGATGTTTCCCTGCGGTGCAGGGATGTGTTCCTGGCAGGATTGGGAGCCTCTCCCAGCCCACGCTCTGCAGAGTTCTGCTCTTTTCCAAGGCCAGGAGGTTCATTTGCCTGTTTGGCTCACACTGCTCTGCTGGGAGCACCTGCCTTTGTCCCAACTTGCGCTGACTGGTCAGGGCTGAGCTGGAAAGATGAGGAAGATACTTTCCCTGAGCAACAGCCTCCTCTCCAGTTGTGTGAGGCACTTGCTCTCATAAAGCAACGAGACAAAAACATGGTGTAAAGCAGGAACAAAGCCAGAGCCAGCACTCCGTTTGAGGCGGCTCCTCGCCTGATTTTCCCTTGATCAGACGATTCCAGAGCCCCCCGGGAGGAGTTTTGATCAATGCCTTGGGCTGGCAGCAGAGCCGGTCCCGGCGAGGCTGCAGCTCCCAGAGAACTCCTCGGCTGACACCTGGTGGAAAAGTGGGAGCAGGGAGCTTCGCTGGGATGGAGCCAGCTGTGTCAGCCACCCGGCCCGGCTGCTCCTCCTGGGAGTTATCCTCGGGATTCGGAGTACCCGGGAGCTGGCAGCCCAGGCTGCCAAGTGATTTACTCCATGGTACACGGGGCCTTTCTCTTCAGTAATACCAAGTATTCCTTGGTCTGTGGGGAGTGAGGGGGAATTCACTCATTTCTGCTTTCACACCCTAAAAAGGGCCAAGGTGGGTGGAACCCCCTTTATAGGTTGAAACCCTGACCTTGCAAGAGTGGAAACTCCCCCTGTACATCCCATCCTGGCAGCGAGAGTGGGCAAATACAAATCCCCATGGATGTGCTTTGTGCAGGTGTTTTATGGGGCAAAACAGGCAAAGCAAGTGGTGCTGGGAAGGTTTTCTAGGCGTGAATTTGGAATGATGGAATGAATGGTGGGGGTCATCCTGCAGCGTGATATCTGCAAGTTACAGGGAGTTATTCTCACTGCTATCAGTAAATATTGAAGCTTTTCCCATTTCTGGCTTTTGTAGGGTTCTATGTGTAGTGCCAAGTTACTAAGCTAATGTGCAGGACCGACAGAAAATAAGGTGACAACCTGCAGGGTTTACTGTGACAAAATTGTGACAATGTTAATGGGAGCAGCAACCTGTCAGGATCTTGGGCAGAAAGAAATCCCAGCACTGAGGAGTCTGAAAAACAAAGCGACAGAAAATACCTTTAATAACAAAACAGGCTGTTTTTACAGAGAAATCCTGAGAGCAGGTCAAGCAGGGGTGAAACGTTCTGAGGCAGCAGTTCTACACACCAGGGTGTGGACAGTGCCAATCCTGCCAGGCTCTGCCACATGACTCCAGTTTTTGGTCAGTGAAATGGTTCTCTTTGTGCCCACCTGGCACAGAAGTTCTGAACACACTCTGTGCAGGTGTCTGGCTTCGTTTCCCGCCCAGGGTGCTGGTGGCTCCTCACTGCTCGGCCAGACACTGTTCCAGAGCTGCCATTCCGTACAGGTTGGCCCACTCCGTGCCGTGGTGGGCCAGGATCACATCCCTGCAGGGCTCACTGGCTCTGGCCAGCGCCACCAGCACGCCCTGGAAGGCAGTGATGAGCTCAGAATCCAGGGAGGCTGGAGAGACACGGGACAGCAGCTCCGAGAGCCCTTCCAGCCAGCGCGCCTGCAGCACGGCCGGCGGCAGCCAGGGGAACAGCGGGATGCAGCCGGCCAGGGCCTGCATTCCCAGGAACCACAGCTCCTGGATGTCATCCCAGGCACTCCTGTAGGCAGGAGACACGGCCACAGCCAGGCTGTCACTGCTGGGATCTGCCTGGGCCGTGTGGGCCTGCGAGAGGAACCGAAGGGTGGCTCCGAAAAACTCCTTGGCAGACTGTGTTCCCTGAAGGGCTGGGAGAAAAAGGGAGTTAGTAACTCAACACAGAACTTGCTCAGTTAAAGGGGGGCCCTGTGGTGGGTCTGTGTGCAGGGAGAGCAGGACAACATCCTCCCGCCCTAGAAATCTCTTAGTCCCAGCACATCAGCTTGCTGAGTGTTCTGCATATTCCTTGCTCCCCCAGATTTTTGGTTTGTCACTTTTCCAATGATAAACTGGATCAGTTTCCCTTCTGTTTTCTTTCTCCAGGCCACCCTCCTGTGCAGAGCAATGTGGGCTTTGCCAGTGGGAGCTCCTCTTACCTGCTGAGCCTGCGAGGATCCTGGCCAGCATCAGCCCCAGAGTGGCAACGTTCGCCGCCAGAACCAGGTGATGCTCCTGGGGCAGCAGAAGTGGGAGAGACTTCAGCAACACATCCATCAAGGAGGAAAAGGTTTTGTCTCGCCTAGAGAGAACACAAACCCGGAGACGTTTCCTGAGCAGAGCCAGAAGCACCTGAAAATGTCAAGGTTAAATGCAGCACCAAAAAAACAATGAAACTGGGGTCGAAAAAGGAACATCCCTTTTTCAGTGTGGTGTATTAACAGATCCTCGAGCACACTGCACAAGGCACCCTCCTTTTTCTTCCCACTGCCAATCTCAGAGATCAATTTCTTCCCACAGCTCTGTTACCTGACCAGGTCTGGAGCAGTCACCACCAGGTTGAGGAAAATCCCACACAAGGTCTGCAGGCTCATCTCAGTGCTCGTCAGGGCTGCTGAGGCTGCAGGCTCAGAGCTCAGAACCTCCCACTGACGGAGGAAGTACTCACACAGCAGTGCTGGTGCCCCTTGGGAGACCAGGATGGCCCGGGGCCTGTCCTCTGCTGTCAGATGGCAAAAACCAGGGAGCAGAAACCTGGAAGGGGGAAGAAAGTGGAAGCATGAGGTAGAATGGGTCTAAGCCCTGCATTTATATCCATCCGGGGGGGAAAACCCCATGGAAACGGCACTGAGGGGAGAACAGAAAAGAGAAAAGTATTTGACAGGGCTGTGCTGAAATGCAACAGCTCTGTGCTTCAAATACTCACCTCAGAGCATCCTGGGGTAAGGCAGGGCCCTCGGTGCTGCCCAGCTCTGCCTGGGGAAGACTCACAGCAGGGCTGCCCTCCTTGAAAAGCCTCCTGGCGTAATGAACAAGGAAGGGCAAGAGCTCACAGATTTCCTGCTTGAGGGACGATGTTTCTTCTGCCATCCAGGCTCCAAGGACTCGAACAGAGGCAAATATGAAAGGATCTTGTAGCTCCTCCTGTTTAACCTGCATGAAGAAAGCCAAGTGACACCTGAGGGTCACTGTGCATCAAACTACCACAGGTCTGGAAGCCACAGTGGACCAAGAGGCACATTTGGCTCTGTGCAGAGACACCCCCAAAACCTGATTTTCATTCAAAGCCCAGCATTACCTGTCTCAGGTAGAATATTACAGCTCCAAATGCCTCCTCCATAATCCTCATGAGCTGCATTTTTTGCACCTCGTCCAGCAGTGAGTTCTCTTCCCTCAGGCACTCCTGGATCCCCATCTCCATAAGGACATAGCAGGCTGTCACCACTTCTTTCTTGGCCTCCATCTCCACGGGATTTGGCTCCTCCAGGGTCAGGCGGACCTCCACACAAGCCAGGTTCACCAGCAAGGCCAGGAACTTGCTGCCAGCACTCCCTGCTGGGATCCACTCTGCCCCACAGGCCTGCACGAGGCTGGCTGCGAGCTTCAGTGCAGGGTCCCTCTGAGACTGGCTGAGTTTGCTGCCCAAAATGTCAGTCAGCCCTTTGTAAACCCTGTGGAGGCACTCGGAGCCCTGCGAGTCCCGCGTGAGCGGAGCTGACAGGGGGATGAAGTGAGGCAGAACCTCACACAGCTCAAACTTGGTCATGTCCTCAGCCTTGAGGAAGTCACCGGAGAGCTTGCTGAGCACGGCCAGGAGCTGTGGAGTGTCCCTCTGCCAGCACCTGGCCTCTGCTACGGCCAGCAGCCCCAGGAGCAGCGTCAGGGCACGGTCAGAGCCGTGGCCCCCGCTCAGGTAGGCCTGGCACAGGGCAGACACCGTCCCTTTGGCCACCAGCTCCCTGGGGCCCCTGGCCGTGGCCAGGACAGCGCTCAGGCACTGGTACACATCGTCCACCATGGACGTGCTGTCGGGGGCGCAGGGGGAGAGCAGGACCTCGTTGAAGGTGGGGATTTTGTTGAGGACCTGGGAGTGCCCAGCCAGCTCCGGGTCGGTGCAGAAGCAGGCGAGCAGCGTGAGGCCGAGGGCGCGGAAGGTGTGCGGGGGGCAGCCGGGCGGGGGCTGCCCCGAGATCAGCAGCCGGGTTGGGAACGTGAATCCGATGGCATCGAAGATCTGCCGGCGGGTCTTGGCATCCACCTCCCCGGCTCTGACCGCTTTGGTCACCTGCGAGGCAAAACAGGGGTGAGAGTGAGAACAGCAGGAGGGTTTGCTACATTTACAGGACAGGACGGGAAAATCAGAAGCCTGAACAGCTTTAATTAGAACAGGGAAGCACCCGCTGAGCGGGTCCAGAGGTTTGCCAGGTGTTCCAATGTGGCAGCACTGACCCCCCCTCCGCACACCCAGGCCAAGGCCAGGCTCCCTCGCCTTGCTGCTGGGAACCCCAAGGAACTGACGCAGCTTGCTCAGATCTCCCGATCCCCATCCCCTCCGCGTCTCCCGGGAACTCCCGTGTCCAGCGCGGGATCCGGCCTCCCCTCTGCCCGCCCCCGAGGCGACCTCGCGGTTTCTCACCAGGAGCAGCGCCGCGAACTGCTCGCTGTCGTTCCTCGCGTCCCTGAGCACGCCGAGGCACCGCTTCAGCGTGGCGTGCCCGTCCCCGGAGCCCGAGGCCATGGCCGGGAAGCAGCGGCTGAAGGACGGGAACGGGGGAAAACCCAACAACCTTCCCTCAGCCCTTCCCTTCCCCTCCCGGCTCCTGCCCTTCCCCTCCCGGCGCCCCGCCCGCGGCCCCTCCAGCCAATCGGCGCGCCGCCCCCGCTCCGCCGGCCAACCGCCGGCCGCCTTGTTGGGCGGCGCCCGAAGCCGCCGCCTCCGCGGCCGAACTGTGGGCAAATCACCTGTGGCTGCGCGGCCTTCGCGCCCGCCCCGCCCGGTGTCACCGGGGCCGGCGGGGGAGCGAGGGGCGGCCCCGGTGGCTGCAACGGCCCCGGCACTGCCCCGGCACTGCCCCGGCACTGCTCCCGCACGGCCGGGCCCAGCCGCGCTGCCGCCGCGGTTCAGCTTCCGGGTGAGGGTGCGCGGGCGCCGCCATGGCCGCGGGGCGGGAGGCCGCGCTGCCCCCGGCCCCGCCGCGCTGCAGCCGCGCCCGGGGCCCCCCG
>JAWWLV010000070.1:3435463-3454520 GCA_035041135.1 Platyrinchus mystaceus
AGCTGAGCTAGAAGTGTCCTGTTAGCTGTGGAGGAATAACATGGTGAAGCAGTTCAGAAAAGGAAGCAGTAAAAAATCCTGCTTCTGGGAAAAACAAACCAGGGACTTTCCAGCCTGCCTAAGTGGGGAGGAGGTGAGTGGCAACTTAGAACTGACGTTCAATGTTCAAGTCAAAATAAGACAACTTTTTCCTTTGCAGAGCCACCCAGGAACATCTGCACCAGAACCATCAGTGTTGGCTACATTCTCCAGTCCTGTGGCCCAGGGCTTGACATCCCCAGGGAAGACTGAGAAGCCTGGGCAGCCCAGTGATGGTGCTCTGGCCCAGCCTCACCCCTCCGAGGCACTGCCCACGGCCAGCCCCGTGCCAGTGAAAAGCACAGCCAAGACACAGGCAGCTGCTCCTGTGCCCAGTGGAGTTCCCACAAATGGCAGCGTTCCTACAGCCCAGCCCAGCACTGCTGTGTCCCCCAGCACCGCTGCCACCACGCCAGGTGAGGACACACAGATGTCACCTCTTGAGGGTTTGGTGACAAGCTGTGGCAGCCTGGAAAAATAGGAGATAACTGTGGTACCTTGGAGAAAGCACCGGGATCCCTGTGCCAGCCCACGTGCTGGTCAGACCCCAGTAGCTGCAGAGGGCTGGGAATCAGCCTTGGGCATCATAAATCTGCGTCTGAGGACAGCTGGAGAGTAATGGGGATGTCTTAATTCCCAAAGGGAAAGCTGGGAGGTGATGCAGGGCAGAGTCCTGGGAAGTGTTCTTGCAGCAGCTCTGGCACGCTGCTGTCGATCACATCGAGCTGAAATCTCAAAGTCTGCTCAGAAAGGGGGGTAACTGGTTATTTTCTGTCCCTGGAGTGTCGCTGCACAGCTCAGCCGTGGACAGCAGTGTGCTTGGCTCTCAGCCCATGCTGTGCTCTGCAGCAGAGGGATGTTTCTGTTCACACTGCTATTTCCTAAAACAGACCGGTGAAAATGTATGAAAGCCAAAACGCCCTTTGGCAGCTCTGTTCCCTCACCCAGGCCATCAGCTCTCCCTGTGGGGGTGGAATATGGTCAGGGAACGGTGTGTGCTGGTCGTGTGGTGGTTCAGAATTCAGTTAATCCAGTTTGCTGAAGTATTCACAGCTGAATTTCTTTTGAATTTAGGGTTCCTTTCCCTTACAAGGGAACAAATGGAAAGTGTAAAGGAAGCACTGAATCCAGAGATGTTCTTGGCAGGAAGCTCATTGGCTGCTCGTGCTAACAAGTAATATTTTTTTGAAGGGCTTACCCCAGTTAAAACTGGAAAATATACTTTAAACATCTTCATTGGCTCATGCTGGAAGAATAACATAGCCAGGGCCTCCTGGGTTTGCTAACCAATGCAAAGATGATGTCAAAGGCATTTTTTCAAAGGGTTTTTGTCTGTTTATCTGGGTTTTAGCTTTATTTTTTTCCTGCTGAGATCTGATTTCTTTTTGCCTTGGAACTCTTTACAGCTGAAAGACTGATGGAGTTATAATGTCCCACAATCTGCAATAATTGAGAGTGGAAAAAAAGATGGTTAATTCCAGTAGCTAATGAACATGGAAGATAGATAATAGATAAGTAGATAGATAATAGATAATAAAGATGGAAGAAAGGCTAAATGTTTAAGGACTTTTTTCCCATCTTTTTTTACTTGAATTTTTTATGCCTGTCTCTGAAACATTGCCTTTGACAGGGTCAAACTAGGGGAAAGGAAGTTTACTTCTTATTTTCTATGCATAATTCCCAGGCCCAGTAATAAAAAGACAAACATAAAGCAAATGGGAAGGGAAGGGGAGGATGAGGAGGCCGAGAGGTGCTTTTAAGAAATGTGTTCTACTTTCTGGTTACCTTAATGCTAATAAAAAGCAGAAAAAGTATGTCACCAGCCCCAGTTTTCAAGGTTACTCTGTAGTCTTTTGAAACAAACTACCTGTCAGCTTATTTGAACTGGAATGGCAAGGAAATTCTTAAGTGGGGGTGGAAAAGAAAATATAAATAAAAGGACCAGGTTTGTATTTTGAGCTTCCATAGTCAGTGTGGCAGCTATGCAGGTTTTGAAAAATTCTCTTAGCCCTCAAGCAGTTCTTCAGAAAAGAAATTCTGTGGATTCTTCATATATTTATGAAGCTCTGGAATTGCAGTTTGGAAACAGTGTTTGTCTTGCTGTGTCTGCAGCTGGGTTCTGTGCCAAAAACCTGTCAGGTAAAACCCTGCCCATCCTGCCGGACCTGGGTGAAGAGATTCCCCTGTGCAGGGCCCGAGGGTCACGTTTCAGTATGTGCAAAGAGAGAGGTGACTGGATAATTTTGGGCTTGTCTAAAATGATAACCCCCCTTTTGGATTAACAGAGCAAACCCTGAAATGGGAGCTGTGCTGGGGGACGGGATGTTTACAAAATACACCACTGGTAGCTGGGTTTTCTCCCATAAACTCTGAAACCAAAGTGGGTTTATGCATGCATTTAATGTCTTTCCTGTTCCTCTTCCAATGTGTGTTTGTCCCTGTCAGCTGTGAAGGAGCTGGTGGTTTCTGCTGGAGACAGCGTCGAGGTGACCCTGCCGAAGAACGAAGTGCAGCTCAACGCGTTCGTGCTTCCCGAGCCACCACCTCGTAAGGCTTCCCTGGGCATCCTGCTAAGGGCTTGGAGTGTGACATGGAAAACAGGCCTTATATACAGCCTTAAATAAGGACAGTCTTGAAGATGCCTTTTGTCAGAGAAGGCTTTGCTGTAGCAATTTTTTGTTCTCTGCGATTACCCCACGGTGCCTCTTAAAGAAAATAGTGAGACACAAAAAAATGGGAAGGGCCACAAAATCATTAGGTTTGGGAGGTGGCACGTTCTTAAAGTGGTGTGTGAGGAAGCAGTGGATCTTCAGCATCTATCCTTGATATTTGCTGATAGGAACTGAGCTGTCTTAGCAAGTGGTCCCTCGTTTGGGGGATTGGAATCTGCTTTGGGGGGTTGGTTCCTGCTGAGGAACACATTTCTCTACACTGCTCATTTCATCATGCAAATTGTTGGCAGGTATTTGTAAAGTTCTTACCTTAACTCTGTGCACAGTGGGAACTGCAGAGGAGAGGCAGGTGTGGTCATGTGCAGCAGCAGGGATTGATTCGTTCCCATTCAAAAACCAGTGGTATGTTGTGTCTGCAGGATTGGAGGGCATGATAAGGCTTTTCTGTCTTACCATCCGGGAGCTGTGATTGTTCCAAAGCTCTTTATGGCCTTAGAGGCTGAAAGATGGGGTTTGGCTCCAGAGTAAATGAGTTTAGAAGCACAGATTGTCTCTTTTCCTGGGTATATTCCCAAACAGCCGCAGCCCCAACTCCAAGCTGTCTCATTTCTCCATAGTGCAGCAGAATGTGCCTTTTAAATGTTTAATACCTTTGCAGTTCTTTAGCATGGCAGAAAGGCAGGCTTTGAAAATAAACATCTGGACCTTTTTTTCTTAAGGAACCACATATTCCTATGAGTGGGAATTGATTACTCATCCAAAAGACTACAGTGGAGAAATGGCAGGGAAGCATTCCCAGACTCTGAAGTTGTCTAAGGTAAAGCTTTTGCTTCTTCATATCTTGTTGTGTTAAATGCCAAGTGGAGAAGATGGGGACCCTGGCAGCCAGGAAAAGACTTGTATGGGATTTCAGGATGAATAGGAAATTACATGATGGGCAGGCAGCCAACATTTGACTGCAAGCCCTCTTCTAAGGCTCTTATAAAAAGGAGATTGATCTGGCATGAGGGAAAAAATCAATTGATTTCAGAATGTAACAAGCTGCCTACAAGCAGTGTGACAAGGCACACAAATGGCACAATTTAGCAGGGACACAGGGGTGGGAATGTTCCTGGAACTGTGTGCTGGTCTGGTTAGGTCTAAGCCTTGTACTGGCCCCTGAAAAGGGGACTTGCTGCTTCCATTAATGAGTGGAATACCTTGTAGCATGTCCCTGGCTCTGCTCTTAGACAAGCTCCACCAGGGAAAGGGTTGCCAGTTCCTCCACATGGGGATTCTTAACAAGGAAATGGCTTTAGTACTGTGAATATACAGTTCTGTATTTGAGACATTCGTTTGAGCATCTTGGATTATGCTGCACTGTAAAAAAAAAGGTTTCAGTCAGGCCATCATGCAGAGCAAAGCCCTTCAAAAGGACTGTGCCTATCTCTGTCAGGATTTCAACCTTTAGGGTACCAGGATTGTTGTCCAGCACCTGGTCCTTACCCCTCTCATTTTGACTCAGCAGTGAATGAGGAAGGGGTCACTGGCTCATAGAAGGAAGAGAAGAAACACTTTCATTTGTAAAAACACACAAGAAGAGATTTTCTTACACGCTGCCTTTCTCATCTCAAATGCAATCTGCCAGTAGAGATTCCTGTAGCCAGACAACCTGAACTAATCTCTGTTACCTCTCTTCTATTTACCTGTTGTTGCTGGAAAATAAAGCTTGACAATCCCATGGCAGAGGGAAATATGAGTCTTTTCTGCAGAGCCATTGTGAACTAAAACACGTGTCATACCATTTTGGCCTGGAAACCATCCTTTGCCGTGCATGCAGAGGCTAAAGGATAATTGTTTGGGTGCTCCTGTGCAAAAGCACAGGAACTTGACCTTCCAATAGCTCCTGGCAAGGTGCTGCCAACCTGTAGGTAAATAATCCTTTGTGTTTGCTTGCAGCTGACTGTTGGTCTGTACGAGTTCAAAGTCGTTGTCGACGGGGAGAACGCACACGGAGAGGGATATGTGAATGTAACAGTGAATCCAAGTGAGTGGGGGACTGAATCTCTCCTTTACTTCACCTCTCTCTGACCAGCCATGACATTTGTATCATGGAGTTTGAGTATTTAACTGGACTATGGTTTAATGTAGTGAAAATTCGTTGTGCTCTCAACTCAGTGTATATATATATATATATATGTATTTATTAAGTCATTTCCTGAGATGGGAAGCTATTGGTAATACACAGCTATTTCTGCTGTACTGCATCAGGCCAGCCAGTCAATAAAAGAGCTGGAATACTGATACAGAAGTGCTCAGCAAACACCTCACCCTGGAAGGCCACTGCTTCCCTAAAAGCTGGCTTGCTGACAGCATGGCTCCCAGTCACTGATGGCTCTGCAGCTCCCTGGCCAGGGTTGTGTCAGGATGAGCTGGAGTGCCCTGGTAAAGCTGGGTTGTTGTTGCAGAGCCCCGGGTGAACCAGCCTCCTGTTGCCATCGTGTCCCCACAGTTCCAGGAGATCTCACTGCCCACCATCTCCACGGTTATCGACGGCAGCCGTGAGTACCTGCAGCTTTAGCAGCAGCTGTAAGGCTGGGCTTGGTGTTTGGTTCTGGGCTGGCCCTTTGCACAGAGTTTAAGAGAAGCTGTGACACTCTCAAACACAGCTCACTGAAAAGAATCAGCCTGTCCTGCCAGGAGAGGGGAACACACATGACCAGCACCTCTCTGTGTTCCCTTTTGAAGGGCACTGGCCTGAGCCAATCTCCTAAATAAGGAAAAGCTCTAGAGGTTGCTGCTTAGAATAAAAAAATAATTACTGCCAGTCAAAATTGCTGGGCTCTTGCATTAAGCTTCAAATATGTTAGTTACTGACTTACCAGCTTCAGTAATCCTGGTCTGCACTAGAGCTTTTCAGGAGTTTCTTGAAATAAATTCAGGTTGTCTGACCCCCAGCTGGCATTGATTTGTTACAGTTTTGGGTGTCTGAGCCTAACTGAGACTCTGGGCTTGGACCAAAAATGCCTCTGCCCACTAAGCCCAGGACTGAAGTAGAGACTAACCATGTGGGGGCTGAGAAGCAGCATTTTCCATCTCCTTGTATGTGTGTTTTCTTCCCTAATTAAACCAGAGAGCACTGATGATGATAAAATTGTCAGCTACCACTGGGAAGAGCTGAAGGGTCCCCTGCGGGAGGAGAAGGTTTCCAGTGACACTGCCATACTCACACTGACCAACCTGGTGCCTGGCAATTACACCTTCAGGTAGGTCACAGCCAGGACAGTCGAGCAGTTCTCGTCTCCTGAAAGTAAAATGGATGAGATTCTTCAAGTGTTCAGCTGGTTCCAAAAAAAAAACCCAACACAAAACAGGGAGAGAACTCCATTTTGTGATGTTCTCTCTGCTCCTGCACTGTCAGGTAGTTTTGTAGCTTTTCACTTCAGGAGAGATAAGCTGTCCAGCTGCTTCTTATTCTTAACTTGCAGCCCTGGTTTAAGATGATGGCAGAAGGGAAGGAATGGTCTGTCAGGCTGCAAAATGTCTCTTGAAATGTCAAATCTAAACTCTTTGGGTAAAGGCTAAGGCAGAAATGCAGTCTTCAAATCCAGTTTTTAAATGCAGTGTGTTTGGCCCAGATAAGTGAATGAAGCCTAATGGTTTTATGCAGCAGATAGCAGCTGATTTTACCTTTGTGTTTGTTTCTGTGTTTTTCCTTTGGCCTGCATTTTGGTGTGATGTCCATCACTGCATAGCAGATGTGTTTGAAATAACCCAGAGTACCATAACTGAACGCTGTTTCCTTCTCAGCAGTTGGTATATGAACTAATCAGATGCATGTTCAGATCTAGATTTAGCAAAAAAACAGCTCTATTTTGTGCTGCCAGCCTACCAGGGGGGAGAAATGCTGTGTCCAGGCCTCTTGTGGATTGGTAATGAACAACTGTGTTTCACCTTGGAACTGCTTGGCAGATTTTGAGTGAGAGATGGATGTGACTGTTTAATGTCTTGCATCACTTTGAGGCTGATAATTGGACATATGGGGGAAGTTTCTATTCAAAAAAAAGCAAAATGGCCTCAAACTATACGGTTTTGAAAAAAAATCACTATCCTGCCTTTAGAAGTTTCTTAAGTTCTAAGTGTTGTGTTGCATTTGAGGTAACCCCAGCCAGTGTTGTGTACTGAGCTCACCAGGAGCCTTCACTGCTTTCTTTTTGCCTCTCTTCAGTCTCACAGTCGTGGACTCGGACGGTGCCAGCAACTCCACCACTGCCAACCTGACTGTGAACAAGGCAGTGGATTATCCCCCCGTGGCAAATGCAGGCCCAAACCAGGTGATCACCCTGCCCCAGAACTCCATCACCCTCTACGGGAACCAGAGCACGGACGATCACAGCATCGTCAGCTACGAGTGGCTGCTCAGCCCCAACAGCAAGGGCAAGGTCATGGAGATGCAGGTGAGTGCAGGTCTCCTCTGTTCCACCTGGATTGCTCACTAGCTGGCTTCTTATCTATAACCAAACCATTTTTAGTTGACTGTCAGCAAGTGTCTTTTATAATCCTACAAAGCAAGCATGTGGTGGTTAAATATATCCTTAAAATTAAATCCATATGAAGCTGGTATTGGCTTCCTGGCTGAGCTGGTGCACCAGCCTAGCCACTGGTTTCCACTGGCACCCTGCCTCCTTTCTTCAGCAATGCAGTTTTAAATCCTACTGAAGAAGGAGGATTGAGAGAGATGGGAACTTTGGAGATGAACTTCGGAGTCTGAACTTTGCTGATGTTGCTCAGGCACTCCTCAATCCTCAATAGTAAATGCTGGAACTTGTTTCCTTGTCATCATTTTTCTTTTAACGATTATTACTACTGCCAAATTTATAGAATAAGAAAGTCCATGAATTGGGTTCACAGTGTGTGGGATTTGCACAGAGCTCCCCTGGGGTTTTGCTGCAGTTGGGAACTGTTGAATCCCAAAAGGCCTGAATGCCTGTATGGCATTACTCTTGTTATGTCCCCCAGCAGTGTCCTTGTAGCTGTGCATAAATTCAGCTGTAAGAGCTTTGCATGCTGAAGTGGCACAGTCTCCTGCCCCCATAGCAGGAGTTGGTAATAACCCCCTGGAATCTGCTGGTAATAGTTATTTTAGAATCAGAGTCTTCTGAGTGAGAATTGCTTTTAATCCATGAATATGTTTTCTCTCAGGGGGTGAGGACACCAGTCTTGCAACTCTCTGCAATGCAGGAAGGTGATTACACCTACCAGCTCATAGTGACTGATTCTGCTGGCCACCAGTCCACTGCAGAGGTCACTGTGATAGTCCAGCCTGGTAAGCTGCCTTTGCTGCTTCCATTCCAGGGGTTAGAGGTGAGCAGCAATCTGCCAGCAAACTCTAGTGCTTATGGTAGCTCTGTGCTGCTTTCAGAAAAGCTGCTCTAATTTAGGACCATTCTGGGCTGGTATATTGCTGCTAAATGAGCTAAAGAAAGTTTCTAGGAATATTGCCTTTCCAGGCTGTTCTTTTATTTTACAGTGTAAAATTTTTCTAGATTACAGTGTAATCTAGTTGATGTGATCCCACCATAATTGCAGGAGTGTATTTCCAAGCAGCTGTGTCTGCCCACATTGCTAAGTCCTGGGACAGGGGCAGGAAAGGTGGAGCAGTACTTAAGAGAATGAGAGCAAAATTCAGAGTAACTAGATTTTGGTCTCATTGTACTGCACATGTGTGAATGAAATGCTGGTTGGAATTCTCCACTGTTTCTAACCTCACTATTGAAGTAGGAGGTAGTGGGAAAGAGAGATACTGGGGATCACAGCAAAAACTCTTAATGGTTGGGTTTAAAGCTCCACCTTTATGTGTATGAAAAATATCCCATCCTCTTTCAGAGAACAACAAGCCCCCAAAGGCAGATGCTGGTCCAGATAAAGAGTTGACTCTTCCCGTGGACAGCACCACTCTAGATGGCAGCAAGAGCTCGGATGACCAGAAGATAGTCTCCTTTCTCTGGGAGAAAACACGGTGTGTATCACCTTCCAGAATGTTCTTGTGTGTCCAAATCTTTCATTGCAAACAGGACACACCCCCACACACCTCCCTTGTGTTCAGTCCCAGTCACATTGGGCCTGACAAGCTTTGCCAGTGACCTGAATGAGACAAGGATTTATGTTGGATTGGGGAGAGGTGGAGTTTTGTTTGAGCATGAGAAATAGCTTTGCCTTCATCTCTAGGCCTGACTCCCACTCTCCTTGTCATTGTGGCTCAGCCATGTTCTTCACAGCAGAATTTGGTCTTGGTCTCATGGAGAGACTGACTCTTGTAATCCAAGAACTGCAAAGCCTCCGAACTCGATGCTTTTGCAGTTTGTTGATGCTTTTGCAGTGTTCTCTTCTCATTTTCGTGCTTCTCTTCAGACTAAATTCCCTGAAATGCTTTAGGGAATTCAGAAAAAAGCCTGTGAGCAACTTGCAGTAGCTTTTTCTGTTTGCTAATGCAAAGTCTGTGCAAAGCTTTTATAAATGAAGGACTATTTTTGCTCTACACCTTTTCTTTACAGAATTGACTCATCATGCAGTTCATGAGCCAATTTTCTGAAAGAACCACTTTTTGTGTTAAACCACCAGAAATTATGCTTTTTGTTGTGAATGCTGCACTTACTCTTTGGATTATCTTGCTGTAACTGGAGAACATGATTTTGCTTTTTGTCATGGACACTGTATTTCCAGCCATCTGTCTGTTTGCATCCCTATAAACTCTGCTTGAGCCTGAGCCTCCTGTGTGGAGTGAGGCTGCCTCCCGTGCTCTGTGCAAAGTTTAAACTGAGCAAAACCCCTGAAAAAGGTCAAAAACTGAACAACTCCCCCTGTGCTTTGGTTAGGGGTCCAGATGGTGTGAAGCTGGAGAATGCCAACAGCAGCATTGCCACTGTCACAGGCCTCCAGGTTGGGACATACGAGTTCACTCTGACAGTGAAAGATGAGAGGAACCTGCAGAGCCAAAGCTCCGTCAACGTCATCGTCAAAGAAGGTGCGTCCAGCCACGAGCAGAGCTCGAGTCCCTGGGCAGTTCAGCAAAACCTGTGCTCAGAGGCACAGTAAGAATAAGGAAGGGGGGGAAATAATGTGGAGAGCACTGAAATGGACTTCCCTATGTCAGAGGTTTGCCTTTTCTGGAGGGAGAGTATCTCCAGCTCAATCATGCAGTGTTTCCCTTCTCTTCCTTGGGGTCAGACAGGGATTTCTGGGTTACACAGGAGATCTGATGCAGTACTTTCTGATTGGGCATAACCAGATCTTTCTCCAGCTGCTCTCTCTCTGTTTATTTAGAGATAAACAAGCCACCTGTTGCAAAGATCGCTGGTAACGTTGTCATCACCTTGCCCACAAACACAGCGGAGTTGGATGGATCCAAGTCCTCTGATGATAAGGGGATTGTCAGCTACTTGTGGAGCCGGGACGAGGGCAGCCCTGCAGCTGGGGTGAGGTTCCTTCTGTAAAGCATCACAAAAGCCAGTGCAAGGTAGCACTGACAGCTCCTGAGGAAATGTAAAGCTCAGTGTTGCACTGTTATCTTGTAGTGGTATCCTGATATCACTAGTATGAGATATATATATGCATATAAGGCTAGTTTGATCCTTGGTTTCCTCACACTTACTTTGTTCTGCCTTCCAGGAAGTCTTAAATAACTCAGACCATCATCCTGTCCTCCTCCTGTCCAATCTGGTAGAAGGGACCTACACATTTCACCTCAGAGTAACAGATGCCAAAGGAGAGAGTGATGTGGAAAGGACCACAGTGGAGGTCAAACCTGGTGAGTCTGGGGTTTGTGCTGTGCTATGTTTGTCTACAGCCCTCTGGATACAGTGTACTGGGATTAAAATGTATTGTCTAGTCCAGCTCAGAACTGTAAAAGTCAGAAGTTTTGGGGGTGTGATTCTATTTTCCTGTGGTTCTTGGGGGCTTACTCTCACTCCTTGATGTTACCTGTGAGAGCCAGGCTTGCATCCCCTCCTACAGTGCCATTCTGTAGTGCTGTGTAAATCAGGAACATTCTGGAAAGGTGCTAAAAACCTGCCTTCTACCCAGGCTGTTAAAGAGAAACTCTGAAGATCTGTATCACCTGCATTCTCCCTAGATCCCAGGAAAAACAACCTTGTGGAGATAATTCTGGACGTTAACGTCAGCCAGCTGACGGAGCGGCAGAAGGGGATGTTCATCCGGCAGATTGGGGTGCTGCTGGGGGTCCTGGACTCAGACATCACTGTGCAGAAGATCCAGCCCTACACTGAGCAAAGGTGGGCTTCATCTGGGAGGGTACACAGAGGTGGATTGCATGAGGGTTTGTAAACCAGGGGCTCTTTCCTCTGGGGAAGCAGTTTGGACAATCAGAACGTGTGGAGTTGTTGCTTAACACTGATATTCCTGCTTGCTCGGGTCAGAGTTGCCAAGCAGGTCTTGAGTATCTTTCCCCTCTGGAGATGGTGCATTGTCCTTGAAAACTGCTACTGCTAAGGTCTTTTCCCCTCAAACCTGTAAAATAAGAACTAACCTGATTTGGTTTTGAAAATTGTGGAGAATGTCTGAAGGATGTTCTGCAGCTGTGATTTATAACTGGAGAAATAACAGGGCCTAGTGCAGGAGCTTGGTGAAACACTGACCCCACACCAAAGGTGGTGTGTAACAATCCCTTTCACCCTCACCTTCATGCTAACGTGGTAGTTTATAGAATCACAGGATGGCTTGGGTTGGAAGGGACTTTAAAGATCATCCAATTCCAACCCTCCACCACAGGCAGGGACACCTTCCACTAGTTCTGCATTAGCTTTGCCTCCTACACAACTACTTCAATTTAATGTACCAAAAAATGTTTAAAGCCAGTGTATTTTTTTGTTTGAAGAGATGAGGAAAGCTAACTTTGATTGCTGTTTGGCTTACAGTAAACTGCATCTCTTCTAAACACGTGGAGCTTGGCTGCTGGGCAGGGCTGTAGGTCAGGGTCAAATTATGTTGCCTGCCTGGATTCTGGCAACAAGCCACCAGTGGCAATCTGTTGAAATAAGTGCAATGTTGCACTTAGTTTTTACTAAAAGTGGAGTAGTTTTAAGGTAGCTAAAGCACTGAGGAAGATTTAAGGGACATGCTTAGAGTCCTGCAGCTAGTCAGCAATAAACCTGCTGTTACTTTACATTTCCCTGAGTGCAGAGATGTATTGATTCCTTTGTGTCCACGTGGCCTGATGTGGCAGGGGAATCAGAATTCATTGTCCATGCAAACCTAGAGAGCTCAGAACAGAGGAGCCAGCACTTTCTGTTGCAATATGACCTCTCTGTCTCTGCCATGAACCAGGCCAGTTGCTGGAGCTCTGTGCTGAGCAGGTAGATGAGCCCTCAGGTGTAGTAAGGTCTAAGGATCCCACAGAGAGGGAGGGAGGAGATGTTGAAAATGGCAGGGCCTTAAGTTTGGGGATTTGGTGCTTAGTAGGAACACACAAAGATGTGCTTGATGTGCAAACTCAAAAACAGTCTAAATATGAATGGACCAGATATCCTGAAGGGTTTTCTACTGCAGGATTAGGTCTGCTATTATTGCTCTCAAATAGAGCCAGAAGCCCAGTCTTCAGATAAATTTGGGATTCTGAATTAGTCCCTCTAATGACAGACTGGGGAGTGTGACTCTCTACCTGATGTTTGGAGAAGCAGCAGATAATCACTTCTGTGTGTCTTCCAGCACGAAGATGGTGTTCTTTGTGCAGAACCAGCCTCCCCATCAGATATTCAAAGGACGAGAGGTGGCCTGGACGCTGAAAAACGAACTGCGGAAGCAGCAGTCGGATTTCCTCATCTTCCGGGCCCTGGAGATTAACACAGTCAGTAAGTGAGAGTCTCTGGGGGACACACTAATGTCTTTTCCCTTCTTCTCAGCTGTCTGACAGAATAAGGACCTTCATAGGTGCTAAAAACACACACGTCGCACACAAACTTGCACTCACTGCAGGAGCTTTCGTGTTAGTGAATGGGAAACAGGAAAATAAGTCTGTTAGACTATAAATTAATCAGTTATTCATCAATATTCACTATTCAACTTATTATATGTGGTTACTTGTGGTGTTGTTGGGAAGATAAGAATTCACAAAACCAAAAGCAGATTGATATTTATGAAACTAAAGTACAGTGTTAATGAACTACAGCTACTGAAATGAGTGTCATCCTGAAAACAATAAACTGCCCATCTTGGTAGCTGTGAACACTCTCATTTCCTGTGCAGCACACACATCAGTCTGCAGGAAACATTCCCTTCTAGCATTTTTTTTTCTGTTACATTAGCACTGTTTATGAGCACAACCCTGGGAGGATCATTTGCTGATCAGTTAGAGATTTTAAACTAGAATTATGTAAAGTAATTATTTTCAGTATTTCAATACTTCCTGATTTTATGGTTCTGTGGTCTTCAAAAGCCACTTTTTCAGTTCTGTTTGGTCCCTTTGAAGGATCTGTTTGTTTCTTGTCTGCCTCACGGGCTGGGTTTAAACGGGAAAATCAAAACCTTGTTTAAAAACATTGACTTGACAAATATACAAATTCTGTAACTTGTATATCAAAATCAGGATTTATTAGGCAAGATGTGTGTTGTGTCATTGGTGAAGTGGGACATTTTAGTTTGGCATGAGGCCCAGGTGCTTTGTGTTGTGATTTATTGTTCAATTATGACTGGACTGTGAATGAGCTGCAGAGGGGCCAGATTGAAGCTGGTGCTGCAGGGTTGGGCTGTACTGAACTGCCTCGTCCCGTTTTTGCCTCACCTGTGAGAGTCATTTAGTTCACCTTGCTGGCTTTGGTCCCCAGCCTGTCAGCTGAACTGCTCCGAGCACGGGCGCTGCGACTCCTTCACCAAGCGCTGCGTGTGCGACCCGTTCTGGATGGAGAACTTCCTGCGGGCGCGGATGGGCGACGGCGAGAGCAACTGCGGTACGGGAGCCTCCCCGGGAGGGCACCCCTGGGGGCAGGCACTGCTGGAAACCCAGGGTGGGCACAGGCACAGCCTCCTGCTGTCTCCCAGTTCCTCTGGTGTGATGCCCCTGCCCGCTCTCACTGCTCGTTCCTTGCGGGCAGGTGGTGTTTGGTAGGGGAGCGACTCCTCTTCAGAACCTCCCTGTGAAGACTCACTAAGGGTTGAGTCCATTCTTGGTGTATAAATCACAGTTCTTTTCTGACATGCCCATACAGAGGCAAATTTTATAAACCAACACACCCTAAAACCTGCCCACTGAGGATCCATATGCTGGATTTCCAGCCTCTGGCTTCCCAGGGGTTGCTAGTGATGCTGTCAGTGAGGGATCCCAGCCTCTAATTCTGCAAAGGGTCAGGCCTTGCCTTTTCTTTCCCTGGAACAGTCCCCTAAAATGCACACTGTCAGCTGTACGAGGTGCCAAGGTGTGTTTATGTCTGGGGTTTGCTTTCAGAGTGGAGTGTGCTGTATGTGATCATCGCATCTTTCGTCATTGTGGTTGCCCTTGGAATCTTGTCCTGGATGGTGATCTGCTGTTGCAAGAGGTGGGACTGAGGCCATAACCCCCCCTGTGTCTGTGCTTCAGAGCCAAGTAGATGCTGTAGGAGGTGAAAGATCCAAACCCACTGTCCCAGCAGGTCATCTGCTGAGCCCTGGGATGTTGGGGTTTGTCACTTAAGTGTTTCAAGTGAAACGTTGAAGTCCCAGAACTCTGGGTTCAGTTAAAAAGCAAAATTTGGATTAACCTATAAATGTGCAACTTAGCAACATTTTAATGTTTCACTTTGTAATGTGAGCATAATCCTAAATAGCAAGTGCTTTAGCTTTGAAGATCAGGGTTGTTTTTCTTCTGGCTCCTTTAGAAATGGACTGGCTCTTAATTCCTTTTCTTCCCCTTTAGACGGAAAGGAAAATCCAAAAGAAAAAGCAAATACAAGATTTTGGATGCAACGGATCAAGAAAGCCTGGAGTTAAAACCAAATCCCAAAGCAGGTAAAACATGAGAGGGAAGAGCTCAGCAGTTTCCAGAGTGCTGACTGAAAACCCTTCCTCAGTGGGCTTAAAATCACAGAGTGAAACAAACGGGATGTGGGCACTGACAGAGGGGTCTCAGAAGATCTAAGAGCTTGTTTCAGATCTGTATATGGAGTATTTAGTGACATCATCTAATCTTGGGTTTGGAAATTGGGGCTGAAACTGGCCTGGTCCTGATGTCTCCACTTGGTATCACAGAAGTAGTAAGGTGATGCATTAAGCTGTGCAGAACAGCCTGACCCAGGAAGCCCCAAACTGGGTCTTGACTGTAACTTCTGCTCTGTATTTTTCCACTGGGTTCTGGTAGTTCACTTCTTGCCAATATGCAATTCCTTGGCCACGCTCTACAGCAAAGCAGGAATTCAGTGGCACTAAGCATTTCACTAAACTGATCAACACCTGAACTGGAGAGAGTGAGGTTTATTTCTGCCCCTCTACTCTCCCACCACGAGTGACTTGTTCATAAACTTATTCTTGCCTTTGTGAGCATCAGGCTCTGAAAATTTCCCATTTTAGCTCATCCTGTAGTTTCCAGTAAGCAGGTGCATTTAGGAGGGAGACCCACGAATCCTTTGTGCTCTGTGTGGCTACAGGCCCGTTGGCCCATTCCAAAGAGGCAGGATTTGTCTTCAGTGTACTTAGCCAGCATTTTCCTGCCTGCATTGCTGTCCTGAGAGTGCTTGTCTGGTGCTTTGCAGAGATCAGGGAGTTATTTGAGGCTGGAGTGTTTTTATCTGATACCTGAGCGAGCTGTGGTCACCTGCTGACTGACCAGGAAAGGAGGGAAATGTGGGCCAGGGAGCACTGCAGCTGCTGAAATGTGTGTTTTGAATTGAAGTGTGTCCTGGATTTGTTTAGAGGAGGGGTTGTATTAAGTGTGTGTGGAAGGGAGTCCCTGATCCTTGTTTGCTAGTGGAGAATAACTGCTCATCCCGGTATTATCCCATTTAATGGTGTTCCAGCAAAGTGAGCAGTGCCCAAGAGCAGCATGGAGGGCATTGCAGTGACAGACTGATCAGCTGTTCCTCCAAGGACCAGGCTGTCCCAGCTGCTCAAACACAGATACCCTTGAAGGAAACCTGGGGGTGTTTCCCTCCCTCAGCACCCAACTCTGCTTAAATGAGACCATCTGTCACCTCAGAGCCCACTGTTCAATAAATGGAGTAAATGTGCCTCGCCATTTGCTCTCTGGTAACTAAACTCATCTTGCTGCTTCCGAGGCTGGCTGCTGACTAAAGTCTTTTTCACTGCTAGGTATGTCCAGGGAGCTTTCTGCTAACAGAGGAAACGTCGCATTTCTCCATTAAGGAAAAGCTAAATTTAAATATTTCCTCTGCTGACAATATAAGTAAATGTCTCTCTCCTGTCCTTGTGCATTAATCTAAATTCATCCCGCTAATTTATCTCTCTTCCCTTGCAGGCAGGAGCAGACAGGAGAGTAGAGAGGGTAGTGAGATGGCAGAGATCTTCCCTCACACACCTGCATATTCTCTTACTGCAGCCGTGAGCCCTCGCAGCGTTTTCTAGGCAATGCCCCGAGCAAGGTCAGGGACACAGAGCTCCCACACGGACTCAGAGCCCCCTCTGCTCACATCATTTGCCTCCCCACCTGCTCGCTGTGCTTTGTGCTGTCTTGGAGTGTCGTTGTGACCTCTGACATGCCAGAGTGTCTGAAACAGGATCACTTTGGCTTCAGCGTCGGAGGGAATAAGAGACACAGAGAGGAAAGTCAGACTCGGCTGCCTCTTGGACGTGATGGGAGAAGGAGACTTAGAGGGGATGCGGTGAGGTGAGGTGGTTCACGGGTGTTAAAGGCGTTTCTAACCTGGGGATGTTTCTCCTTCAAGGTGGCCGACAGAAAGCCCAGATCCTCAACACGAGCCTGATGCACTCGGAGTCCGAACTGGACAGCGATGAAGCCATTTTCACATGGCCTGACCGGGAAAAAGGGAAACTGCTCCGCAGCCAGAACGGCTCCCTGCGCAACGGACAAGTGACACTCAAGGCCAAGAACCAGAGGGAGGAGATCCTGTAGCTCCCTGTGGGCAGCCATGGGCTGGAGCCCAGCAGGGAAGGCTGCTCCCATCCCCGCCCTGCCAGGGCCTCTGGAGGCCAGTTTGCTGGGGACAGCGCTGCTAACTCGTTTCACAGAGAATAACTTCGGGTTTGTGGGTTTTCTTTTTGTTCAGTTAAAACTGGTTGTACTTGAATTTGAACTTCAAGGGAAATCAAAGGGAGGAGAAGGCAGCTGTGAGCCCCAGGAGAAGAGCTGGAAAAGGACAGAGCTGGTGTCTGGAGAGCAGCAGGACAGAACCACTTGGAGCAACTGTGAATGTGCAGGGCCCTCCCAGCCCACCTCAGACTGCAGTGGAGGGAGCACCTGTGGACTTGCAGCTCACTTGCCTTGGGAGCTCCTGGGAGAAGGAAGGTCAAGGCTTTGAGCTGTGCTCTGAGCTCCCTTCAGGCTCCAGTAGCCAACCACGGGCTACTTGTGCTGTCCAGCAGCTTTCTTCTCCTTTACTCCCACCTTCCCTAATGGTTTAAGCACTATTTTAATTTAGGATTGTCCTTTCACATGCACTTGGCTGCTGTTGGAGTGTAGAGGAAGGGGAATGTAAACACTGTGGTCACACTCCGTCAGTTTGCAGGTAGGAGGGGGGTTTGTGGCTGCTCTAAATCACTGTCAGGCTGCTCTCACGGGGAGTGTTGGGGCCTTGGTACCTGCTCAGATGTGAAAAGCTGACCTGTGGTAATTGCTCGGGCTGGGAGAGCCCTCCTGCAGCAAGATCCTGCTGGGTACCAGAGCTGGGGACACACACCCACCTTTGGTACCTGTGTCCAACCTCTGGCTCCATCCCAAAGCTGTGAGATGTTCCATGGCCCCAGCACCTGCTGTTGGTCACCAAACCGTCCGTGGGGCTGGCCCTTAACCATATCTCAGTTAGGAAACACTATATACTGTGGGGGTTTGGGTTGGGTTTGTTGTTTTTTTTTTCCTTTAAAAGTTGCACATCCCAGGCCAGGGGGGTTTGATCTCTGCAGTTCCCAGCTGGCTGCTCCCTCGGGCTGGCAGCTCACTGGCCTCGTGGTGTTGTGGCTGCAGAGCCCTTCGTGCTCCTGTGTGAGGGGCACACGTGGTGTCCTTTAGTGCTGGAAAAGGGAACTCTGGGTCCCCGAGGGCAGTGGGCAGTGCCAGCAGCACGTGTCCCTGCTGCCTGGGCCCAAGGGCAGGTGTGGGGGGGTCCTTTCCCATTCCTGCTCCCTTATCTCACTGTGCTGCTGTCATGAGTTGCACCCCTGTCCTCGGGCAGAACTCAGCCTCGTGCTGGCATGAAGGATGCCACTGCTCCTCTGGGGATGGGTGGGCAGTTCATTGCCTTTCTTTGTGTTTAATTTAAAAACTGGAACTTGTCTCACTGGCTTTTTTTTTTTCTTCTTTTTGAGCTATGAAAGCCAAAAGGCTTTTAACTTCCTCAGTTGTATTTATATTGCTGCACTACTGATTTGTGTTGAGCTAGATGAAGATTAAACACTCTTGAATGTGAGGGAACGTTCCCTCGCTGAATGTAGTCGTGGCTGCTGCTCAGTTTGATTTTGGGGCAATCAGCTGTTGCTCAGGCCCAGCACTGGAGCCTGTGGCTCCCCCAGGGACCACACACAGGGAGGGCTGACCCTGGGATGCTCCTCAGAGGGCACAGCCCAGTGCTGGCTGTCCCATGGCACATTTAACTCCTGGGTGACCCCACCCGCTGCATCTCCCTTCGTTTGGGTGTAAGGTGAACAAACAGTTGGAGTAGGAGGGTTTGGAGCCGCAGGGATGGGACCAGGTGTGGTCCTGGGGCTGCACTGGGGAGTGGTTTGTGCTGGTAGAGGGGAGCTCTTGAGCTCTTGCTGGTTCTGCTTCTTGGGATTTGCGTTTTTTGAGCCCATCCCTCGTGCCCGTCCCAGGGAGGTCCCTCCTGGGGAGGAGCCCTGGCTGCAGGTGGGGGCTCAGCCATCGGGTGTTGGTTGCTTCAGGGATCAGTGTCCCTCACAGCAGACACAGGGTGGGCTTTCCAGCGAGCCTGGCTGCTTCTTGTGGGAGAGGGAATTAAAATCTTTGCAGCTCTTTCCTCCAACACCTTTGTTCAGCCGCAGCTGTTTCCTTCATCCCTGTGTTTCACTGTGGGGTCACAGCCCCTGGGGTCGGGGTGCTGTACTGAGGGGCAGCACCCCAACCCAAGGCTGGGGTTTGGGGAGGGCTGTGGTGTTCCCTCTGTGCCCAGCAGCTCGTAGTCACTTGTCATCACCGA
>JAWWLV010000070.1:3462053-3493083 GCA_035041135.1 Platyrinchus mystaceus
GTTCCGTCACGCTGGTGGCAGGGGGAGGTGTGGGTCACAGAGAGCACCCTGACACTGCAGTGTCCTCCCTGCAGGAGTGGTACTGGCTGGCATCCCTGCCTCTGCTTCCCTGACGGTCCCTGTAGCTGTTTATCTGGTGCGTTCTCTCATGTCAAGATGATGTCAGAACCTGCCATCGCCGAGGGTGACAAACCCAAGGAGGCAGCAGCTCCAGATGAGCAACCCAAGAGAGATGCTGATCCTGAGGGGCTGCCAGGCAGCGTGGCAGGTGCTGGGAAGCCCCCACAGACCCCACCCTCTCAAAGCTTTGGATTCCGTTGAGCAGTGACTGCCCTGAAGCCAATAAAGGTGCTTTGCCCGCAGCAGAGATGGTGTTTCTGTGTCACTGCGGCTCTTGGGTGATGGTGCCATTTGAGGGTGACAGAGCACAGGTGACGTTTGGTCCCCAGGACTGACCTGTACCAGCAGTTGCCCTGCCCTGGGTCTGGGGAAGGTTTGTACTCACAGCCCATCGCAGGGGAGCAGAACTGAGCGTGAGCTGCAAAAACGCCAGGCGGGAACGACCAAGTGTCGCTGTGCGGGTCTGCAACTGGAACACTGGATGAAAACCAACTCAGCCCTCCCCACCTGAAATCTGTGAGATCCTGCTTTTAAACTTAGATTCCAACATCATACAGGAAAGGAGGATGCACTCTTCTGGTAAGGTTAAAGGTTTTTAATCACTTTTTCCAGAGTACAGATACAACTGAAACAAAAACTATTTTGGGGGTCTCAATAATTCACTTATTATTACCATACATTGAACTCTATAAATTCTCATATAAGAAAAAGTCTTTTTAATATAGGTTATGATGCACTGGTGACCTAGTTACATCTCTTGAAGTAACACTTTGCAGTTATATAGCACCTTTCATCACGGGGCTGCAAAGCATCCTATGGAATTCTGCCTCATAATGCCCAAAACGAGGTAGGAAAGTCTGGCCAATTTACAGAGGGTGCAACCCAGGTACAGATTGGAAGGGACGAGACATGAGGCATCACTGATCCAACAGCAGTGAATCCAACAGGGAAGTGGATGCTGGAGCCTGGGCTGGGTGATGGGTGATGGGAGGAAGGTCGGGGCCATCACCCTCACCCTTCTCTCCAAAGCAGCTGCTCTGGCTCCCAGCAGGTCAAAAAGACCTTTTCCACTCGTTCTGGCTTTTTGTGTTACAAATAGGTAGGAGAGAGGATAAAAAGTCCAGGACTCACAGGCCCAAGCCCCTTCATTGACTAAGAACCAAGAGTTAACCAACCCAGGGTGACCCACATCCACATGGATCTGCCAGGATTAAAATCGTGCCCTTGGGATGCATTTTGAGATTTGGGGTGTGATGCTCTGTCTAACTTCACTGTTTCATTGCCCTAAATTCCCTTTTCCCTCCTGGCAGGTGACAGTCAGCTATCTCAGGTTTTGTTTCCTTAATAAAAGCCGAATCTCTCTGAAAATCCATCATCTTAGGGGATGTGATGTCCAGTGGACATTCGAGTTCTGTGGTTAGGAGAATCCAAGCAGCTGGAGTTCCTTTGAGCCTTTATGACTTTAAAAACCCTTCTACAACTGTGCAACACGCCCTGGAACAGAGCCAGCACCAGTGCCAGTAGCTGAGCACCAAGGACCTCCAGGGCAAGATGTTGAATATAAAACTATGAATCCCAGACACTTCAATATTTATATTAGTTTTCTGCCACGTACCATCAATTACCTGCCTGCCCAAAGCACCTTCCCAGCACCCTGCAATGGCTGCTCTGCCACTTGCTCTTCCTGGGATGTCCCAAATTGTTCCCTCAGAAAGCACAACACAATAGAAATGTTCTGGAAAGAGTCTTGGGAGTGTGGGGGGGAACCTGAAGATAAAAAGGCAAGTTCTCACAGCTCAGGCAGGTGCCATGGGATGAAGTCAGAGGGACTGTTTGTGCCAGTGGTCAGACTCAATAATTTCTTCCTTAGTTTAAAAAAATCCACCTAAAATAAAGGGCTGGAGTCAACTTAGTAACAAACACCCTCATGTGCAAAACCATTCAATGATTACAAGGCTGACGATGCTCAGGGCACGTACTGCCAGGGAGCAGCTCTTTGTTAAAGACAGAAACTCTTAATATTGCCTCTGAAACGTTTAAAATGGGTGATACATTGAGGAAAAACTGGGGAGGAACCTGTTTGTGCCCAGGGGAGCCAATCTCCAGCCTCACCCACTGCTTACGAGCTCCACAAGCATTCCATACACGAGCATTTGTTCAGGTTGGTTTGTTAAGGCAACAGTGAAACTACTGCCCAGGGGGCTGAGGAGAGTTACTGGTTACTGTTATCAAAAAATCAAGGGCTTTATTGCACATCCAGTCAGCTCTGTGGCATCCATGGAGCTCCTGCTGCAGAGCACACCCGGGACACGTGGCACGAGGGCCTTTTTGCTATGTTTTAAAGTCTCTCAGGAGCTGGAGATTATTCCAGAGAAATCCAAGGGCATCTTTTAGAGCAGCAGTTGGCAGAACAATTCCTAAGACAATTTAAGTTCCTTTTGCACCTAACTCTGTGGCTTTCAGCGTGCTCCCAGTTTCCTGCTTTAGGGAACCAGAGCCAGGCTGGAGCTGCAGGTTTGTCAGAGCATCTCCCCCAGTGGGACCTGCTGGATCACTGAGGGCAGGGACTGTTTGCTATTTCTTCCTCACACCCATCATCTTTGCTTCTCCTCTGTCCACACCAAGACCACAGCATCATTTTCCTCCTTAAAGAAATATTTCAGTAGACTGTGTTGTGCGCTCAGCAACTGAGTCAGATACGTTGATTATAAATAAGTTTGTGTTCAGAACTTTGAGCCTGTATGATCTACAAATATATTTTAATCCTTCAAGGTAATCATCCTTCTTGTTAATCATCAGTGTGAATTTGAGCTGGGCTGACAAGAAATCCCTCAGGAGGCAAAAAAAGCCCAGGCAGACCCTGGACAAGGCATCCAAGCTGCAGTGAAAGTGAAACTACTTGTGTTAATTATTACCACAGAATTGCACTGAAACGTTCCTTATCTCAGAGCCACCAGGTAAAAGGAGTTTACACAATGTTAAACAACTTTGTTTTCAGCCAGTGAATCTCAAAGTGATTTCACTTTCCTTGCTGAGAAAATCTGAAAGGCAAATAGCTTCCGTTCAAAGTACCTGGAAAAAAATGAACCTAAATGAAAAGTGTTCCCAGACAAGAAACAGTGAGGGTCTTCAGAGGAAGAAAAGAGTGTTTTAACTCGTGAGGTACAAATATCCTACATTATTCTACAGGAATATTTCTGTTAATGCCTCTTAAGGGAACACTCAGCTGTGGGACTGTTTTCAGACCATCCCCACCCCAGGAAAGCCTGCCCTCCCCACAGCCTGTGTCCTCACAGCTCCCCTGCTCATTCCAGGGGTCAGGGAAGGAGGGAGCAGCCAGGGGCAGTTTGCTGCAGCCCCCAACAGCTGCACTTGTGGAGGGGATGCCCAGGAAACAGGAATTCCTGGAAGCTCCCCCTCTCCTACAGACACCCGTGTGCAGCAGACACACCTCGGACCTTTAATGCCCTACAGAAGGACTCTGTTTTCCCTGGAATGTCCTATCAACCATCCCAATCCAAAGCACTGTGCCTGCTATTTCACAGTTCACTGGAACTACGGGGAGGGCCAGGTTAGTGCCCATGGAACAAGGACTGAGCCCACAGGAGCATCCCTGAGTGCTGGGGTATGGCCAAACATCTCCCCTGGGAAGGCCAGGCCATGGAGAAAGCAGAATCTTTGCTCAGAAATGACAGACACAGGTGGGCTTTGATCAGACAGAATCAGGGGCAGGTTTTACTTTTCACATAATTTTCTGTATTAAAAAATACATCAGTGAAATCTGTTACAGGCAGGGACAGGACTACCGAGTACACAACGTCAATAGACTACTTTCTGATTTTATTTTTGTTAAATTACTTTCGTAACTGCTAAAAAAATAATTAAAAAACAAAAAACCCAACCAACCAAAACAAAACAAACAAAAAAAAGGAAATGTATTTCAAGGCTGGTTTTTTTTCTCTTGAAATTTTAGTGACAAGCTCAAATATCAGACCCCTGTTACAGAAGATGGATAACTGACCAGAGCTAGATAAAAACCATACAATTCTCTTCTTTAAAAATAGTTTGGGTTTCCAATGAATTTGTGACCACTGCTCATCAGAAACACACATCTAGAGCTTGAGAAAACAGAGCTACAGAGAGTATCTGATAAGGTCCTGTCCTCTAAACACCACGTGGGAGCTTTCCTCTTCCAAAAGACTCAGTAACAGCCAAGCCTGAAAACAATATCTTTCAATTTCCAACACTATGACTAAATCTCTTTGGGTGGGGTGGGAAAAAAAAACACACATGGTTGTTTTCTACCACAGTTCCGGTGTCAGAAGTAATACTGCATCCTTTGTACAACACTGCCCGCGTTGCAAAGGTGGAAAGACAAAGAGCGTGCGTGGATTTCTGCTTGAAACGCCAAAGCCCTCTCCAGATTGGCCTCACAGAATAACCCAACGAGCAGGAGGAGGGAAAGAGGAGAAAGGAAAGCTGCCTTGAGGGAAAAAACCTTTCCGCGCACCACAGTATGGGCTGGACTGTGAGGACAGACTGCAGGGCTGGGGAAGGGACTGCACAGAGCCCAGGACCACCTGCTGCACATCCATCCCCCACCTGCCCCACAGCACCTCTTCCAGCAGAGGAGAGCCCGGAGCAAGGGCCGGATCCGGCCCCGTGTGACCATCCCGCAGCAGCCAGAGCTGCCCCTTCGGATGGCCAGTGCCTCCTGCCTTCCTAACACTTGATCCCAGATCCAAAAAAAAATTGTGGAAGTGTATGTGTAGGTGTATTTATAACAGAAGGTGTCTGTTTGTCTAAACCTCACCCCTTTCTCTCGGATCCTTGGGAAGATCCTCGTGTTCTTTGGCAGCAAGGACTGCCAGCCAGCAGGCTGGGGAGTCACCTGAGCCACAGTCTAGCTCTCCATGCCCAACAGTGTGAGGGGAGATTTTACACAACCATTTGCCTTAAAAATACCTCACAACTTTCAAAAAATCCTAAACAGATAAAGGATTTATGCACCACTCCAATAGGTGAGTTCCACTTGGATTTGTTCCGAGGATTGATCGGTGCCACAGGACGTTGGGTTTTGCAGCTTACACAGCTTGCTTCCTTCCAGTTCCAGTTTGTACATCCACTGTGGTACAAAATCTGCCTGTAGGTGACATTTTCTTGGCCTATTTGATACACATTTTCCAAAGGCTGGACGTATTCACATTTTGGTGCTTCTGATGTGTATTCAAAGGAAAATACCCGACTTCAGTTAGTCTGATAACTCAATGTCAGAGTCCTCTGATGATTTGACTTTGGCAAGTTCTTCATGTACCTCCCTCACCATAAGAATCCGTGTTAACATGATGTCCAAGGTTCCTGGGTCTATGGGCAATGTGGAATACCACATGGGGCTGTTGGGAACACAGGAGCGCTCGGGCTGCAGGTAGAACACATCACTCCTCTGCTTCACGCTTTCAGAGCTGCCAACGGAAAGAAAGGAAGCTTTAGGAACACTGGGCTGCATTCACCATCTTACTCCTGAAAAATCTGAAGAGAATCAGCAAGGAAATCGAAGCTGCACTGGGACAAAATTACAATTTAAACAGTGTGATTCATATCTTTTTCTTAGATGGTTTCCCTCACTCCGCTTAGGGAACAGTTAAGTTGTTTCCTGGTCTCTCAGCATTAGTTGGTCATAAAGAGACAAATAAAATCAGAGTGACTTCTTTACAGCAGTGGTTCTTCAATCAGAGTGTAATCCAATTAATGGCACTAGCAATGGGATGATTGATGGATGCATTTGACATCCAATCTCTGAATGAAAATGGTTCTAGGATTCTGGAATTGCTGCGCAGCGTGGACAAGTGGAAATGGTCTCA
Source organism: Platyrinchus mystaceus (assembly GCA_035041135.1). NCBI lineage: Eukaryota > Metazoa > Chordata > Aves > Passeriformes > Tyrannidae > Platyrinchus > Platyrinchus mystaceus. The sequence continues at coordinate 3,468,035 of JAWWLV010000070.1, forward strand.
AGGTTTAGTCTGGATATTGGGAACAATTTCTTCATCCAAAGGGTGGTCAGGCATTGGAACAGGCTGCCCAGGGCAATGGTGGAGTCCCCATCCCTGGAAGGATTCAACAGCTGTGTGGATGTGACACATGGGGACACGGGTTAGAGGTGTCCTTGGCAGTGCTGGGGGAACAGCTGGACTCGATACCCCAAGGAGCTTTTCCAATCTAAATCACTAAGATGCTGTTCAAGAGCAAGTAAAACTAAATCCCAGCTTGCCTGGTCACAGTGCAGAATATCAAGCAAAAATCAAGGTCTGTCACTTACCATTTTGATAAGTAAAATTCATAAAGTCGGACTGGACATCGCAGGGGATTTTCCGTGTTCTCAGCCATTTCCACTGCTGTTGGAATCTCCTCATCCTCACTGCGTTTCCTTTTGCCTACGGATAATTTATCTGGATACACAAAAATGGCATCACAGAAGTTCAGTGAAAAGCAGCACCCTCAGGAAGCAGCCCAGGTCTCTGAGCCCAGCACCCAGGGGTGACTCTGCAGCACCCAAACACACTGTGACTGGCTATCTGTGACCACCCAACCACGGTCACCTGGGGGGATCTGCTGGGTGGGCAAAGGTTTGCAAGGGCTACAGGCTGTCCCCAGCCCATTCCTCATCCAGAAAATCCACAACAGCCACTACCTGGCAGGAAAACCCAGAGGACAGAGCTTTTCTTACTAAAGCAGAATTCATGTAACACATTGGAATTATGAACTGAAGAAGCTCATGGGATCAAAGACTTCCCTTTCCCAAATACCAAAATTAACAAAAATCTGTCTGTGAGGTCAAGAGGAGAGTCCCTGCTTGTGTGCAAGCCCCTAAATGCTGCTCTCTGTTGGGGCTGCCAGGTTTGTTCCCCACACAGACCCAGGATAAATCTGGGAATTAAAAAGGCACAGTGAGGGTCTGGACCTTGAAACCTCGAGAATATGAAGTGCTGAGAAAAGGACTTCAGAAAAGGCCTTTAACTCATGCAGGAGTTCATAAACTTTATGCAAGTCGAGGATGTTACAAAATACTATTAAACCAGTGTAAAATACTGGAAATATCCAGGAGAACAGCACGTGCACAGCTCTGCTTACTGAATAACACATTTTTTCCTCCCCAGTCCTTTCTAACAAAGAAGCAGACAGTGCAATGAATTCTGTGATCCAGACAGCACAAACCTGATTGCCCAAACCCCGAGGATCAGAGAGCACTCACCTGATTCTACCTCTTGTTTTTGAAAGGGTGGGAAAAAACGTAAATATGTCATCTTAGTATTATACTTCAGAGTTCGGGTGCGCCTCATAACGTGGGCAAAGGACAGTTTCAGGTGCTCACTGACATTCTTTAGTTGGAAGTATTTGGTGTTGAAGAATAGAAGGGTGTTCAATAAAACAATGGGGGAATATGCACCCAGCTGCTTACACTCCCACAAGTGTTCCTCCTCAATTCTTGAGAACATGTAACCTAGAAAAAATGGGCAAAGAAAAAAAGAGAATAGTTATTTATGCTTTTAAGCCCTCTTTCAGCCAACCTATACTGATGAACCCTGTATCAGACCAAATTCACACCTATTATAAGCAATTGTAATCCAATAAAACCAGAGTTCTGCATGCAGAAACACAGGAGGGACATGGAGAACTGTGGAACAGTGTGATCTTCCAACACCTGAAGAGAAGGATATACAGGAACACTGCAGACACCAGCAGATCCTCATTAAGTTTTAATTTCACTGTGTTAAACCACAATCAGCCAACTGCGAAAATGTGTAATTCCTATAACACTGAGCATGAGAAAACACTGATTTATGACAGAGCTTCATCATGCAGAGCTACACCAAACAAAAGAATTGTCCTACCATTTGGAAGGATTGTAGGTTCCCAGATTTTCAAAAGTTTTGTGAGTTCAATCATGAACCTGGAATAGGGCTCAGTAAAAATGTTGTCTATTCTACCATTCTCAAATAGGTACTAGAAGAGAAAAAACAGGGAGACACACAGTTTGTGATTAAATAACATTACTGAGAGGATACTTCAGGACACAACAGGTCTTGCCACTGAGAGTCTTTCCTGGGTAACCTCTTCCATGTAAACTTACATATTAGAAGAGCATCATGCAATTATTTTAGGTCTAAAACATCCCACCCTAAAGCAAATCTTTCCTATATATTAAATAGGACCAAAAAGGTGCCAAACCCAAAGGTTTGTGCCTAGGTAGAAACACTGAGCCCCCCCACACCACATTCCTACAAGGATAGAAGAAGTTGGTCACTCTAAGCATAAAAAAGTCAAATCAGTAAAATACAGAATTAAGACAAAGAATAAAGCACAAAAGAGATATTCTTGCCTCCTCTACAAAACCCAAGCTGCTCTGTGGGACTATGGATGCAAAGCATAAATAACCAGAGCAAGTTCTGTCTGTTCCCAGCATGCCCCTAATCCTTGGAGTTACCTGCTGAATTCCAAGGCACAAGTATAAGATGCTGTCAGGATCATATTTTTCTCCGTTTGGTCTCCGCACCTCTTGGATAAACTGGCACAAGCCAAAACTCAGCTCAGCAAAAGTGCACGAGAGAATGTCCTCCTTGAGCTTCACAGGATGAACTGGGGCCAAGAAAATCATGGGAGAAATTAATGCAACAGGTTAAACCTTCACACATTCCTCATTACTTCCCACAGGCAGAGCTCCTAAATCTCCTCTCACAGATGGACTTGGGGCTCTGAGGGGCCTCGAGCATTTCCTGACAGTTCTGCACACAATCGAGTGCAGAAAGCTGATTTCTTAAAGGAAGAAGGAAGGAAGAGTTTAATGGGACCCGTGGGGGATTTGGAAAGGGAAGCAGAGCAACCAGGAATCAATCAAATGATCTACAGTGAAATCACCAGGCTTGGCTGCTCCACACTTCAGAAGTGCCTGCTTGGGAATAAGCAAGCAGGGAATCTGTCTGGGAGTGGGCACAGTTTCCTGGAAATAACTGTAATATTTACTTCCTTAGCCACAAGAAGAACACACAGTAACTCATGTGATTACTCCTCTTCTGGGAAATAAACCCCAGCTGCTCTCATGTAATGGCAACAAAAATTCCAAATAAAAGATGAAAAAAGATCTCATCCTAATTAGAATTTTTCCCTTTGGGATCTTTCTTATACAAGTCCTGCCACGCTTAGTTCTTTACATTGCACAAGGATTTATTATGGTTTGCTCTCTTCCTCACCATCCCCAAAAAGCTCAGTTCTGTTCCTAACTTAAATTCTCTGCTCAACTCTGAAAATTTGCCCACAAAACTCAGTGCAGTGATGCAATGATGTAAGATGTGAGACCAGGGAAAAGGGGAGTCAGACACTGCCAAATCCCAGGACTGCTGGGCTTTTGTGAAAAAAAAAATAAATAATCCATCATTGGAAAAATAAAAGTGACATTTTATGTCATTATTATACACCCCAGTGAGACAAGAGGACCAATGAAGTTAATTTCAGGCAGGTTGCAGCACAGACTTTTGGAATGTTTCTTTCCAGCTGTGAAGCCTAGAGATAAGGTGCTAAGATTTTGATGTTGTAGCACACAATTATTTTACAGCAAACAGTTCTGCTGACAAACAAATACCTTGGGAATGAGCCAGCTACAGATAAAAAGGATGGGGCCAAGTTGGTGCTGTCAACTTAGAATTATGGCCTGACAAATCTATGACTCTATACTAGCTCAGAAAAGCTCTGCAGCTGCATAAGAGGCATCTCTGCTACAAATGAAGAATCACTGCATTCAAATGAAGGCAAATCGGAGGTTAAAAGACCGACATTTCTAATGTTTTAGAGCCTGTTTTTAAAGCAAACAGATCCATTAAGAATGTAATAGCCATGATTTTTAAATGCATGGAAAAATGTACGACAGTAGTCCATAAAATCTGTTCTCCACTCATGGATGTTGTAAAACTCAGTGATATCTAATCCTAATTGAACAACATATCATGTCAACTGTTCTTCAAGCGTTTCTGTTTCCACTGAGAGACAAATTTACCTGAAAACTTCAGGTCCCCTTGTTCCTCCTGTGCGTTTTTCCACTGGACCCAGTTTTTCCAGGCGTTTACCCCATACATGTACTTCAGGGTCATCCCAGAAACGGAGCACCCGGGGTAGGAGCCCTGCACGAGACTCCGGGGCTCCACAGCCACTACAGACTTCTTCCGGCCCTGCAGGCAGAGCAGCACAGAACAGTCAGCCTTTAACAAGCTCCTCATCCCTGGATGCTCAGATTAGTGCATGGGATGTAATTATTTCAAACTGAAGGAGTCTGTGTTCCAGAAGTGCTTCCTTACCCTTCTTTTCGGCTGGGGGAAGCCGTCCCTGTGTCTCCGCCTTGCCCGCGACCGAGACTGCAAACCCAGTCCTTTACTGAGAGGGTCAAATGAGTCTGAAGTCAAATCAACACCATGAAGAGTTTAATTGCATGACTTAGCAGCCCAGGTAGAAGTGTCACTGTCACTGAGATACTAGGGAACACCTGACAGTTGGCAATCACAGCTGTATATTCAAATAATGCTGACATTTGAATGATTAAGCAAATCTATGCACTTTCTGTAAAAAGAAAGTAAATTCTCAGTAGAAGCAAAAAGCCCCCTGAAACAGTGGGTTTATTTATTCAGGCAAACATGACCTTACCCCCCACTCACATGGATTATACCCTGGGACACAGAAGTGATGAGTTCAAAGGAGTCAAGCAAGGCTGCCTGCTACTCCTGTCAGGGGTTCTGCAGAATTTCTTTAAAGATACCACTAACACTTTTAAAACAGTAATTTTCAGTAGAGCTGATCAATAACTGCAGCTTTAAATACCCAGTTTCACTCCATGAGAACCCACGGGCAGGCTCTGCTGGCACAACCCTCACGCAGAAATCCACGTGTGCTTTCACAGGACAACCAGTTTCTCCTCACATCACACCGACCTGATGGAAAATCTGCCTCCAGGTCCTGCTCCACATCACCTTTGGAGAACTGCTTCAGCTCTGGGTCGGGCTCTGGGAGGGCATTGGATCGTAAGGCGTAGTGGTTCAGCTCCTCCTCCCAGCTGTGTGGAGTGGACACGGCCTCTGACTCCAGATCTCCGCTGTAGGTGCTGCCCTGGTCTGTAATTAGAGGGATCACCCAGGCCATAGGGAAGGCATAAAACCAGGAGTTTGCCAGGAAAGATATAAGAGGATGAAAATCCACTTGCAAAAAAAAAAATCTGACTGACCTTTCTCAAATATCTTGGGGTCCAAGAAGAGCTCGTGCTCAGATGTTTGAGACCCTTTGGAGAAAGAAGGAAATCTGTATCTGCACATGACTGACAGCTTACACAACTAATATAAAATACTTTGGACACCAAAAACCTATGTATTAGCTCATAATATTAACACACATGATGTGTCTTCTCCTTCACTGGAGTTCTCCCAACAGCTTTCTACCTCGGTCATGCTGTTGCAGGGCAAACAGAAATGCAGAACTAATCTGTGCTTGCTTTTCCAAAGGTTTCCATCCCTCCCTGTTTGTTGTTTGAGTAATCTTTGGACAAATAAGATACTCTGTTCATCTCTTTTCAGCTTGTTCAATTTTTTACTGCATGGGTTGGTCACTATCCAACATGCTCTGACCTTCAAGAACCCACCATAAAAATCCTGATAGGAAAATACAGCTGTTTAAAACAGCTGCTCTGTCTCCTTGATTTTGGCTCCTCCTTCTAACACATGATGTACTGATCTGGAGATGACTACCTCTAGTAACCTGTTACTGTCCATACAGGTCAAATCAGCACCCAGGATGGGGGAAAGGGAAATCTCTGTGGTGAGAGGACTTTCCCCTCCCTGCATTTCACTTCCTTTTGCAAACCACCACCTACCACCATGCGAGTGTGTTTTTTCTCTCTCCGCATCTGCTGCAATCATTTCTGCCATCTGAAGGAGATCAGCTTCGAATGGATTCATGGAAACCTTTTCCTTGCCATCCTGAATATTTTCCATGATCTTATCAGCGTTATCCAGGGTAGTTGGGAAGGGCATGGGAACTGGTACCTATGGAACACGTGGAAAACATCAGACCACATTTAGGGGTGGAGGGAAACAGCAAATACGTGAGGGAGATTCCTCTCGTTTGATCTTACATATATTTCAGGACTACTGAAATTAATTTAAAAATAACTCCAGACAGGACAACTTATTCTGTACTCTCCCTACAAACCGGCAGTTTTGTGTGATGATGTTTACCCAAATATTATTCAAGAGGGAGGGAAATGCCTTCAAGGACTCCAAGTACCACTTGCATGAGCAGACACAACACCCAGTGACACCGTGCTGGGTGTGCTGGACACCAAACAAGACTGGAAACCACTGACTTCTGTAGTGAACTGCAGCATAACTTACAGGTACTGGCATCCCCAGGGGAACTGGTGTGTACTGAGTGTAGAGGTGGAGGGGCACTGGCACAAACACTGGGACAGGAACAGGTACCACAACGATCTGGGGCTGAACAGGCGCTGCTTCTGTTACACCAAAAACAGAACAAACCAAAAATTGCTGGGAAAATACCACACAACAGCCTGAAAACTAGTTAAGGTTTTAAATACATTAAATAATATTCTGTTACATGAGTCATGTGTTACTCTCTCAACTGCAACACAGACTTTTACAACAAGGGTAGGAGAGCAGATACCCACCTGTCTGGCATTCTTTGTTTTGTGTGTGAGGTTTGCAGGAGGTGGCCTTAGTCTGTGTGATTGGCTTGCACAATAAAGCTTTGTTTTTCAGAAGCCTGGGTGGTTTTGATGATGGGAGCTTCAGGGCATCTGTCTGGGTACTTGCCTGTTTGGAAAACACAAAATCAGGGCAGAGTCAGTGTTGGTTTGAAGGATAACATAAGAGTAGTGTTTGTTCTCTGCTGTGGGAGGTTGAACAATTTAAAACTCTACTGGCTGATAAAAATGATCATTTAAAAACTACTGCAAAACCAGCTAATTTTGTTAACAGCACAGTGAACAAATCTGCAAGAATAGTGGGTTCTGTAGTCAAATAACCACTATAAACTTTTGACCTTGGAATCTTACTGATGACAAAGATATAAAAAGGAGTTAAAGATACTTTTGATAACTGAAAGTCTGATACAGATACCTAAAAAACTGAGTAAAGTGATGTGAAACCACTGAATTACTTGAGAACCACAGACACCTCAAGAGCTACAATCTGACAGGCTTTGCCTTAAATTATCCAGTCTGTCAGCGGACACAACAGAACTTTTATGCCATGTAAGTTCTATCCATTTTTTAAAAAGCATCTGCAAGCTGGATGAATTTTAAAGCCCAATCATAACCAGGGAAAGCAGTTCCAAAATGACTTAAATACTTTACTTGTTACTGATACAATCTGGGTGAAAGTGAGAAAAAGAATCTCTTGTAAAACTTACATCTCCTATTATTTTTGCTGTCACAGTAGGGACTGCACCTGTGAAGAAAAAAAACACAAGCATACAATAACCTGTGTACTTATCATCAAGGACCATAATCCATATTCTGCCAAGGTCAAGAAAAAGAATTCCAATTAAAACTCATTCCCTGTTTAGGTACATAAATCCAAGTCATTATTTACACCTACATAAAGGAAGAACAAATGCAACCACCTGCACTGATGTGAAGAATAATGAAGAAGCGGCTGTTGTCCTCAGTGAAAAAAATCCCTGAGCAAATATAGATGTTCAGGAATAGAGATTTAAAAGCACAGGCATGGTATTCAGCTGCCTTACCCTGTAAGACATTGTTGGAGTTAACAGTAGGCTGGGCAGCTGGGGTGCTTGCAAGGGACACCACGTTTGCTATGACAGGGGTTGAGTCCTTTCTCAAAGAAGGAGGGCCTGAGGAGGAGGCAGGTGCCATGGAAAGGTTTGCTGGACACAGTGAGCAGAAGAAAATGAAAATAAGCAGTAAGATAATTTGTAAAATAGCATTTCTGAAACAACACCCCCCCTTCAGATTTATCTCCAGATGAAAAAGGCTGCTGTGAGAAGGGGATGAAGGTGTAAAGCTGCAGCATTTCAGTTTAAACAGGAGCTGGTTCCACAAGCAAACAAAGCAAGAGGGGGAAAAGAGCTCCCACCAGTGCAAGCAGCAGATGTGCACCAAGCTGAAAAGCTGACTGTGGCCTGGTGCACACTATAAACTTTCAGTTAATATACTTTATTGGTTTTGGGTACCTTACTGTTACAGCCACCATCACTCAGTGGGAGATTATGCCCCTCTTTAGGGTCAGTGATATTCCTGCTTCTTTTTTCCCTTCCTCTTCCTGTCTTTGTGGGCCTTTCTTTCCATTTGCATTTCATTCCCTACAGAAACTCACAATTCCTGTTCCAGTGGGCTTCATTCCCACCCTCATTCCCATTCCACCTGCTCAAGGAAACAGCTTCAGATCTCATTAACCTTGGGAATGACACTTCCAAGAATCAACACTTAATGACACAGAAATGGGAACTCTTCATATGCCCCCAGACTGCCCAGAGCTGGCTGCTCTAAGTGCATATGTGAGTCTGTATTTACAGCCATTAACTCTATTAATTTCACCACTCTATTGCTTTTGTTAACTGGAGTTAACATTCTACCATATCTGCCCTGTGTTATCAAGAAAAGAGACATATTTAACATGTCCTCACCAGATCAGTACATTTTATCCCAAGAGAACAGGCCTTTTTTTCATGGAAGTGACTGAAAAGCAAGTGCTTTTGCTTCATCTTCTTTAAAATTTGTTTGGCATGTGAAGCAGCTGCATCTCACACCTACAGAAGTTTGAAACTGCCTCAAGTGAGAGCAATCTAAACCTCAGCCCATCCAACAGCAACAGGCAAACTCCCCAGGAGAAGACAGATCTGAGAAAGTTCACTGGACTGAGTTTCCAAACATCCATCTCACTATCACACACACCAAGAGGCAGCAGCACCCCCAGCCCCCTTTACCTGTGTTGTTTGGGGGTGGAGGGTCAGAAACACCTTGCTGTTTGCAGAACAGCAGAACACAAGGCAGATTGCAGAAATGCTTCATCTCCCCTTGCCACTTTATGGACTCTCCGAGTTTTCCTTGCCTCTTACAACCATCACACTTTGCCATCTAGGAAAAGAGAGGGAGGGAGAAACTGAACACTCCTGGAAACCCCAACAAGGAGCTCGTGGATAAAAACCTCTACTGGAGGTTGTGACAACACTGCTTACCTGGTAAAACAAAACAGTGAACTTGGACATGCACTCCTCAGAGCAGAATTCCTCCACTTTTCCCCCAAAGTAGTTCTGGACCAGTTTGGGGGCAGTCTGTAAACAGTAACTGCACATTTTACAGTGGTTTCCCCAGCGCTTCGACAGGTCATGTTTATAGAGCAGTTTGCAAACTGAAAGGAAGCAGCAAAAACATCCTTCAATACCAAAAAAGACAATCACTGAGCACTCCTAGTTCTTGTTTTTAGTGATGTCTGCAGCAATTTGTTGTAGCATACCATTAAAATGTTAAGTGTAAAGAAGGCTCTGTGTTCCTGAACCTAAAAGAACAGATTTCTAACTTAAAAATATTAGATTTCTCTTAGCATTCCCAATAATATTAAGGCAAAACACTTGTGACTTGATTTCTCTCAGACAGGGTTTTGCCCTTTCTTACCTTCACTACAGAATGTTTTATCTGAGCCTGAGAATCTCACTGTCTCCTTGATAATTTTCTCAAACCTGCAGTATTCACACGAAGCCATCACACTGTTCTTTTTCTTATACTCATCACAGCAGGTCTTCCCACAGAACTGGAACATTTTACCCTGCAACACAGCCAGAATGTTTTGGTTTCAACGTCTGAATGAGTCACATCCCCAGATAATACATTTTAACTGTTAATAAAAACGCAGAAACATATTTATACCCTTGGAAATCAACAACAGACAGCACCAGCAAATGAACCTCCCCATTTAGCTTAACAACAAAGCAGAACTTTCTGCAGAAAACCCTCACCAATGTGCTGTGCCCTTGGATTAAAAGAATCATCTCTGGGTCCAAGAGATGGGAATGTGTTTCTTTAGCCAGGCAGTCATTTAGCTTGGGGTTTTTTGGTGGGTTTTTTCTGGTTTTAAAACCATGGAGCTCGTATCAGTATTTAGTTTGATAATGGTTAAATGATACAATAATCAGTTCCCAATCCCTCCATAGCAGCTCATAGTAAGCAACAGAGCAGTACTGACAGACCAGTGCATATCAACCACAACTCCTTGGATTTCTGCAGAGAAAAAAAGAGCTTGAAAAGCCCTGCTCCTGATTACCTTGTAGTCAAGCAGTTCGGGTTTGGTTGAAAACAATTTGCTGCAGTGCTGACACTTGAGTTTCACGACAGAGCGGATAAAAGTGACCTGCTGGCACTGGGCAGCCAGTTTCTGGAGCCCTGCAGCAGCTGAGGTGCTGGTGGAGCTGGGGGACACCGTGGAGGTGGTGCCACTGGCCGACACCACCGTCCCCGAGGGGATGCTCACAATGACCTGACCCTGCGTCAGCGGCACCACCGAGGACTTCAGCCCTGAGGGCTTGTTGAACAAATTCTGCAGGGAAGCAAAGGACCAGGATTTATTTTACAAGGCTGCATCTTTCACCCAGCATCCCAGACACCTCCACCACCGATTTAGAGTTCTGTTAATTCAGCTAAGAAGAAATCCTAGGATGCCACACCTGAAAAGCCACTACACAATTGTAGCTGCAAAAATTGCGTATGCTCCCATCTGACATAGCCAAGTGATACTGAGGGTTTGCTGAGGTTTTACAGCTGTTGCACTGAACTTGAACACCTGAGGGTGAAACAGAGAAGAAAAAGTGATTTATGCAACATCAGGTTGTATTGCAGATAATTTTGCACCGTGCATACAAAAACAGTCTGGGTGATGAGCCAAGGTACAGAGAGAAGCCCGAGATGACATTTCTACAGATTCAGAAGCAGACACTGCAGCTGCTGTGCCTGTTGCTTGCCAGAAATTTAATTAATCTCCCAGTATCCCTAGGATGTCAGTAAGCATTTTTCTATTTCCACAAGAAAAATAGCTGAGAAGATGTTTGCCTAGCTCCATGCAACACTGGGCTGAGGTAACCAACTCATCACCCTGGAGAACAAGGGCAGAGGAGCCCCAGCAGTGACATGGTGAATGTCCACACAGGTGGTTGGGAAACCCACCAGCTGCACTTTCAAGAGCAGATAGATTTAAGGTCGATTACCATGTTTAAGATCCCTAAAACCAAAATTGAAATGGCTGTACTGTCACTGCTTCGTTCACCTATAGTAGAAAGTCCTTATGTTCCCATCTCAGCACTTCCCTTTAAAAAAAAGGCCACCCCAAAAAAAATATCAGCCTTAACTTTCAAGACAAATTAAGTCTGGGTAAGAGCATTGTGAAACTAAGCTTCTAAAGAAGTAAAAGGACAAGCTTACCTGCAGAAGAGACTATTTTTACTCTGTATGCTGACAAACAGTTCACAGAGCAAAACAATTCCGTTTTCCCCACGTTATTTGTGCTCTCCACCATCTCAGCTGAAGATCTCAGAGATTTACACAGTGTGCAGGGTGTGATTTTAGCTGACTTCTGTGGAAACAGGGAAACTGGTCATTCCTTTGAAACCTGGCATTTTTATTAACCTGGAAATTATCGGTAACATATAAAACACGTATAAAATGTGCTGGTGTGCTTGAAACCACACTTGTTTTACAGCTGTTATTTATGGTGCAGATGCACTTCTTTGAGTTCTGGTTTTAGCATCCAGTCCCACCCCCTGCCACGGGCAGGGACACCTTCCACTAGTCCAGGTTGCTCCAAGCCCCGTCCAACCCAGCCTTGGACACTTGCAGGGATGGGGCAGCCACAGCTTCTCTGGGCAACCTGTGCCAGGGCCTCCCCACCCTCCCAGGCGAGAATTCCTCCCAAAACCCCATCTAAACCTTCCCCCTGGCAGTGGGAAGCCAATCTCCCTTGTCCCCTCACATATACCTGCTTGTAGGCTGTCACACATATGGAGCTGCAGAACTTTTTGGACTGTCCCTCTATCTGCAGGATGTGGCACTGCCCAGAGCCACTGTAGCAATACCCCCCACAGTATTCACAGCAGTTCATGGTCAGGTTGTTGGCCGAGCGGAACTGGGAGAAACAGGCGTCGCTGCAGAGCTTGTGCACCACGTTCTGGTAATTCACCTCGTGCCTGATCTGGGGGGAAAGGGAGGACATTCAACAAGGAATATGTGAGTTCATCTCTGAGACAGCAAGCTGTGCTAAAGCAATTCAAATGAAGGAACTTGCAATTACCACTGCATTCTTCTGGCACATGCTGCACTTGCTGGAAATGCTGTTGGTGTGGATAGTGACAACGGGTTTCCTTTTCAGTTCATACATGGACAGACAAGACTGGCTGCAGAAATCCTTACTGGAGTCTGTGTTATCAAACTGGGCAGTGATTACATCCTTTGGATTTAGAATTTCTCTATGGAAAAGGAAAAACAAACACAGAGATAAAGGATTAACACTGGTTTCATGTCAGCTTGCTGCCCTTGCTTCTTCTGGAGACTAAACATTCTCCAGGAGAGGTTGGATCCATTTAATTTAAACCTTTCTTTTTTGCTGCCTAAGTACCTGACTTCACTTTTCTCTTCCTAGTAGGAAAATAGATAAGCAATACAATTCTCAAGTAGGTGTGATACAAGCTCTATCATCACATCTTTCCTAAAGGAACTTGGAGCAAGTCAGTGTTTCACACAGTCTTTACTAATCAAAAATCTAGAAAGCAGGATATGTGGAACAATTCCCTTTAAAAATGCCCACACCAATTATAAGGGTGCAGGGAAAAAAGGGAAAAAGGTCCCAATTTCTAATCACCACTAGTTCAGTCCACCATGGTCTGATGAGTGCTTTATCTCCCATTTAGAGTTTTGTTTATTTGTTGCTGGATCTAACAAACTGAACTTTCTCCTTCTTTCTTCTCTGTTTTGAAACAGTCCTTCATAGAATAGTTTCAAAGCCCTGAAGTCAGAAAACCAGGAGAAAATACTTATATAACTTCCTTGCTTGGAAGGATGTCTCCTTCTCACTTGTCCTGTCAGGGGTAACCCATTTTTCAACAGAATAAATACAAATTACAGCCAAGAATTCTAAACTTTGTTGCAAGACCTTTTCACACTGAGACAGCAAGTGAAAAGAATAATTTATTGAAACCTCGAGTTTAAGTTCAGTTGCTCTTGTAAAAGTTAAAGTAATAAATTTGTTGTCGAAGAAATGATGAACAAAGCAGCATTTCTTTGGCAAAATAACTTTTATAACTAAAAATAACACATATTAATAATTCTCCATAAACAGGCTGTAGCACAGTCAGCCTGAGGAAATTATTTGCCTCAAGTTAATGTAGAGTAATGACATCTTATAGAGCCAGACATAAAGGTCTCCTTTTGCTAATTTGGACATAAAACAGATGAACAAAAAATTTTAAAAATTAAAATGGTTGTTAGAGCTGAAGATTTGAGACTGTGCATCCAACAGGACTGTGGGAAATGTAGGTATTTTCTAAAGGATTTTGTCCAAGTAGGCTCACAAAAGCCAATCTCACCTTTCCACCCTAAGCCTAAGTAGAAAGGAACTGATTTGGGTGCTGAAACCCCAACTACCTAAACAACTCAACTCTTTATAAAGTTAACCTCTCCACATCTTACAAAACAGCAGTGACAGATTTTGAAGATCTAAGACCTACAGAAATCTAAGATCACAGAATGGAGCCAGATCAAAAAGTTAATTTTTTTTTTAGAATCTAAGGAGATATTCTGCCTTGAATACATTAATTCACCCATGTTTTGCTTCATTTTAGGGATTCATAAACCTATCTTCCTCCAGAAGAAATAAAGCATAAAATACCTTTTGGAAAATGTACTCTTGTTAGTGGTTCTGAGAGTGCAATGACATTTCCAAATGGCAGGAAAATGTAGGACCTTTTGAAATACGGTTTTTCATATTTGGCTCATTTAAATCAAAAAAAGACACTCTTCATCACAGAGGCTTTTAAATGTGTGTGTGTAACACCCAATTAAGGAAATGGAACTGCCAGCAGACAGAGCAATTAACAAGGAGCAGCATCAGCACCCATTTTTGCCGGGATGTGGAAGGGGAGCAGTGAGAGGCACAAAAGCAGCACCGGAGCCTTTCATTATCTGCTTGAATATCAATTATGACCAGAACAAATTAAGGCATTGTCCTACTTTGAGCAGCTTGAGCAGGTTTTCTTGGTAGAAGCTGGTGGGCGAGAAGCTGGAGTGGTGTATCCAGTGAGGCACAGTGTGGAGCAGAAGAGCTGGGTCGAGCCTTTCCTCTGGTAGGCAGTTTGTCCCTTCTGCAGGACTTTTTTACAGCCAGAACAGGAAACCCGAACAGCTGTGCTGGGAACTGAAGGGAGCATTTTGCTCATGCCAGAGGATGCCACAGCAGGCTGGAAACCTGATGACAGCTGTGGAGCTAAAAAAAAAAAAAAAACCACACAGAGAAAACACAGTGTAAGTGGTAGGGATCTGTTACACAGACCTCACTGTGTGCAGGGGCAAGCACAAGGCTCGTGACTTTATTTGGGTTGTCAGGGTCTAGAGGAGAATCAAATAGCACGTGAACTCTCCAGAAATACATGCCCTGTGCTGGGTTTCTGCATAGCAGGTTTTTTTAGCTGCTATTAAGACGGAGAATGCACTTTCAGCATCCCTTTCATGGAATCATAGAATGGTTTGGGTGGGAAGGGACTTGAAAGCTCATCTAATTCCAACCCCCCTCCCATGGGCAGGGACACCTTCCACTAGCCCAGGTTGCTCCAACCTGGCCTTGGACTCTTCCAGGGCTGGGGCAGCCACAGCTTCTCTGCCCAACCTGTGCCAGGGCCTCCCCACCCTCACAGGGAAGAATTTCCTCCTAATATCGAACCCTGCCCTCCTTCAGCTTAAAGCCATTTAACACATTCAATTCTCCCTGTATTTCACATTCAATATTCCTATGCCTCAAAAATACAATTATTTTATAATCGCAATTTCATTGTCTCTAAACCAAACTAGTTCTTTATCCCTACTGGGGTCAGACACAGGAAATGAAACACAGAATAACCTGCAGGACTATTTGCAAAGGTGACATATTTTACAGGTTCAAATTAAGTTAGTCTTGCCTATTCCTTACCAACAGGATTGCCACTGACTGAAAACACAGCACTGATTTTCAGCTCCCCTTCCTGAGATTTTGGCTGTTGGCCGTACTCCTAAAACAAAGGGAAAGGAAAAGGAGAACAAATACACACATGTAATCACAAGTGACATTTTTCCATTCTTTCACAATGCTGCACTGAACCCTGAGGAGGAGTGAGTGTCCTAAGCCAGGTGACAGTGCTGCTGTCTGAGCACCACACACAGAACCTGCTCAGAGGGTCACAGCAAACCACACCCGAGGGGTGCACGAATGGAAGAGTGGGGCTGCCCTCTCCAGCTGCACTCCAAGACACCTCAGAATTCAGCCAAGGCTTGAGGAAACCTCTGCTTTTCACTCACACAAACTTTCTATTTGGAAGTGCTCTGCAGCCCTTGCCCCTGCCCTGTGAAACAAGCTTTATCTTCCCCTTCATGGAGGACAGCAATGGAACAGGGCTGGGACCTCGACAAGGCTCACTGTGTTAGGCAGGAGTTGGGAGCAGGGAGCAGCCTGAGGTGAAGCTCTTCAGCAGATCAGAGCCAGACCATCCCATCCCTGCTCAGCCTGGGCAATCACCTCACACTCGGCACAGGATGAGCAAATCCCCACGGACAGCTGCCTGGGGAGTAGCTGACAAGCTGTAAATGCCTGGCTTAGTCCCCAGCAGCTCCTCAGCCTGACACCACCACGCTCCCTGTCCCTGCTCCCCTGGAAATCCCAGCCAGAAAGCGGCTTGGGACACTCCACTGGAAATCGTAACAAGCTGAAAAGCATAATCTCTTGGAACTACACAGATGACAAGATTTAACCTCCTTCCAGTCATCTGGGAGCAGTGAGGGCATGTTCTGACTGAGCTGAACTCACAGCTGCTGCCAGAGCAGCCACCTCAGAGACTGAGCAAGGGAAGCCCCCCCTTCCCAGGGACACTGAGCTGCTCCCCCAGCCTAAACCAGCTCCTAAAAATCCCACACCAACCTCCACATGGCACAGAACACTTCTCTTACTGCTGGGGGAAGCTGAAAGTTTCTACTCTAAGACAACCAAACTATTTCTCAACAGGTTTCCCAGGAGAGCAGGCAACGGTATTCCCTGATCATGTGAACTGAAACACTCAAATCTCAGCTAAGAGAAGTTCTAAGCTGGGTATGGGTGAGCTGTGATGAAATTTAAAGCACCATTTTTATTATTATTATCATTATTATTATTTTAAAAAACAGTTACTTGCAGACATACAGTTTTTTAGGCATTTTAACTGCAATTTTATCCTTAGTCAAGAGAAATGGAGGCAAATCCTGACATCAACTGTGCATGATCAAGCAGTTTCACAGCAGTGTAGCAGTGTTGAAAGCCAAAAACCTTCAGCTCCAACTATTGGTTATAGCAAGAAATGCTCTTATCTTTCAGGAAATATCAAAAAAACCCACAAAACCCCCCCATATTAATTCCAATTTAAAGCAAAACAAAATGAACTCAGTTCTCCTACTTTTCCAGTATCAGGCAGAGTTGATAATCACAGGATTTTACTCCAGGAAGGAATATTTTGAACCATACGATATTTGACATTTAAATTCTTCAAGTCTTCATTTTTACTTATTAATATGATCTCTGATAACCACAGACATCTCGCCTTGCATTCCACACAAATCCACACAGCAGATGCCATCTTTGGAGGACAAAAGAAGAGACAGATTTAACTACCCTACACGTGGTTTGACATCCTATAGGCTTAAGGAAAAATAAACCCAAACAATCCCCCAGAGACTGAAACCAGAAGGGCAGTGAAATCTGAAGTTGCAAATAATTTGCTTTATTAAGAGTATTACGGGGAAAGAAGAAAAAAAATGCTGGTAAGACAGGCCCAGAGAGCAGAGGAGGTTTAGCAGAAGGACACGGAGTGATGCTAAAAACTACTGCCTGCACAGGAACACCAACACTGCTGTGTCAGTGCAAGGGGATGGATCACTTTGGGAAGCTCTGCACACCTTTAACACATGAAGTTTGGCAGGCAGCTCAAAGATGAGCAGTGAGGAGACAGGAACTGCAGCCCAGCTCATTTCCCTGGTGTCACCCAGCAAAGCAGTGGCACAGAGAGTGGCTTGAGCTCAGCAGTCCCAGCCCCAGCACCGCTCACTCCGTAGGACAGACCTTCCCCAGGCTGCAATTACTGAGTTTTCACTTGCATCATCATAAAAAATGTCAGTCTCTAACAAGAATTAAACACATGCTTAAAATGACCTTACTGTTGTGTAAGTACTTAAATATTTTGCTAAGACCTCTAAGTATTAATTCAAAACAAGAACAACGAACCACTGTGCTTGCAAAGACATCCTTTAAGGGAATAGCAGGAATAGCACTGTTTTAGCTCACATCTCTAACTGTGACTACTCAAAAGTATTCAATAAAATGTGCTTTACAGTTTATTTCCTAGTTAGACTAAAGTGTCTACATTGCCTCAGATTTAATAACAGAAGTTTTACAGCACTTGGCTTTGTTTCCAACTGAAAGGCAAAACATTTTGAGCGACAAGGTAACAAGACATCAAAAAGTTGAGGGGGGGGGTTGGGTTTCATGGTAGCATAAGAGGGAAAAAATCCTTCTACTAAACTATGTTCTTCAAGTTAAATTTCGGTCAACAAACCAAATAAAGTGCTGAATTTACGTTCAGCTTATGGGGTCACTGTCAGACCAAAATGAGAAATGCGACGGGAAACTTACCTCAGCATTACCAGGTTCATCTTTAATTTTGTCTAACAGTCCCTGCTGTGGGGCCATAGCTTTAGCATATTCGTCATCCAAAGGCTCCTCCTTAATTCTAATATTTCGTGCAAAGGAACTCCCCAGCTCTTGTCCAATAGATTCCTTACTAGAAAATAGGTAGCTAGACTCCTGAAACAATAATATGAAAAAGAATTCACCCTCCTGCATCTGCCATGAGGAGTTGGGCTGCTGCCAAGGGGAGTTTGTGGTGCAGACCAAGAGATTTGGGTCCTGCCACTGGAAGGTGGGAGAAGTGCTGGGCAGCAGCTGCTGCCTCGACCTCCCTGCAGCCCCCTCTCTCATCCCACCCCCAATCCTTTCCACTCCTCTGGCCGAAGCAGAAGCCACCCAGCTCTCTAAGTTGGTTGTTTGGGAGTGTCTCCTGTGGATACAGCTGTTCCCTGGCTCATGTGGAAGAAAAAAAGGCAGCAGGTCAGGTGGATGCATCCAGGTCTGGATTCGGCTCACGGGTCACTCAGACCATGCTGAACAGGAAAGTGGCTACCAAAAGAATCCTCAATCCAAAGAGAGGGTCAGCAAAATTTTACAAAATTATAGGCACTGTTTAAGTAGCACAGATGTCTAAGAGTCAGAAGATCAGTTTCCTTGACACTCAAATTTACACTCAAACACAAAATACGTGTTTTGAATTATTCCAGCACATTGCTGCACTTGCAAAAGTGGTTGAAAGGTCTATAGCTTACCCTGAAGTTAGTTTCTGGAGTTTGTGGCGCTAACTGCGTCCGTAATGTTTCTTCTACTTGATTATGAACTGAGGAAAACATATACATTAAATAGAAATGAATACAGGTTCCAAGGCATTTCCTTTCAAACTAGCAGAGTCTCATCCTGCTCCCCAACCCCAGAGTCTGACAGCACCTCACCAGTGTTAAACTACTCCCTTTCTCCTCCCTGCCAGCGAGATGGCAATTCCTACAGGGAATTGACCTGGTTTTATTATTCTATTGGATCATTATTCTCCCATTCCAGCCAAATGGTTGTAAAATTCCAAAGCCAACTGTTCATTCAGAATTTTCCACACCCCAGCAGGTTCTGAACTCTCCCGTTTTGACATTTAAATCCAAAAATACTTTTCAGAGCAACATCTTTCAGCTTCTTCTTTGTTGTTCTGATCTTTAGTCTTTTTCCCCCTTCTAGCAGCTTCTGCTTTTTTAGAATATATCTTTTAAAAAACCTGGATTTGCCTGGATACTCAATGCTACCCATGAACATTTACATTCCTGTTTCAACTACTGACTACTCTACCTGTAGAGCATTTTTGACTGTAGATATTTAAAATTTTCTGAAATACATCTTTTGTGGAGAAATAGTCTCCCCTTGATTTCTAGCTGAACATAAAAGCAAAGAGACATCTTTAACTCTATTTTAAAAACATCTCTACTGCTCCTCTCTCGTTGGTGCCACCTGGAAGCACTGATTTTGAGATGCTGTTGCTGAACATATCAAGTGTAAATCTCAGAACTGTGAGTGTGGACAAGCAGCCAGGAGGCCCTCACGTGCTGCCTCACCCTCCCTCTGCTGAACAACACCAAATCATGTGTTCCAGCCTGGTTTTTCTTAACTCCTTCATTCACTGTTCTGCTGGAACTTTCAGAGCCCAGGAAGTCAAAAATAAGCGTGTGGGCAGCAAGACTACGGTGAGTGTCAAATGAGAAAGGGATTCCAGGCATCTCTGGTTCTCTCCATGCTGGCTGGACAAAGTCCAAGACATGAGTATTTGAGGAAGAAGGAGAGCAGTCTCCCAGGAAAAGCAGATCCCAAGCTAAACTCTGGCTTACTTCCTGCAGACACTAACACCTTTCTAGCAAGCCTTTCCCTGATGCTACTATCAAATCCATGCTGCTTTAAATATCTAGACATTAATGAGGAATTGGTACTTGGGTAAAAAAAACCTTTACTGGCCATCAACTGAGCCTAAGCTTCATCAGCTGTTCTTTTAAGGAGTTCCATGGTCTACACAAAACCAGTAAGAAAAACCAAAAGGAAGCTCAAATTGTCACCCAGCTTGGTTTAGGAAACCACAACAACAAAGGGTGTGTTGAGGCTCTGTAACAAGCTGTGGAGGATGAGACCCCCCCTAATGCTCTGCAAATCCTCCTCCTAAACAGAGTTCATTGGATTTCAGGGTTCTTCAAAAATGCTCCCCTACACACAGCTCTGCCTGTTCTCTTCAGCAAGGTGATGTTTTCAATAACTGGCCCTGTTGCTAATTCCTGTCTAGTTCTTCCTTCCTCTGTGCTGGGCAGCCAGGTCTACGATGGCAACAGTTACCTGCTTTGTCAAGAAAACTGCTTTTCAACCTAGAATCCATATCTTTAGGGATTTTTTCCAACCGTTTTTCGTGTTCTTGAAAATGTCCTTCTCTATTCTTATCCTTTGCTGAAAAAGTCTCTTTGCCGTTATCTCGTGTTACGCTAAAATCCTTCCGATGGGATTTAAATACAGGGCCCTGCTCAAAGGGGGAAGGGAGATCCTTCTGCATTGCATTCTGCATCTGGATTTCCTTTTCACTGTCCAACTCATGTTCTGGAACTCTCTTGCCCTCGTCCAGATGATCTTCATCGGGAATTGCTGAGGAAAGAGTGTCTTTTGGAGTGAAATTCTGCTCCTCTTCGTTGTCACTGCCAACAACAGGTATGCCTGCAAGATCCCCAGAGTTCAGAAAATAATCATGATCATCACCCTGCAGGGAGTTCTCAGCTCCTGTTCGATTCGATATCCCGTAAGATAAGCTGTCCAGGGCAGGTGTTAAGCTGTCAGTGTCCTCAGACATTTCTGCATCCAGAATTTCACCACCTAGGGAGAAAAAAACCCAGTGAACAGTCGGAAAATTGACCAACTTTATGTGTTACAAAGGAGGAGGGTGAGTGTCCTTTGCTAATCTGGCTGATGCTGCAATTCCTTGAACACTCAGCCTTCTTGGGCCAACACTGCTGCTAAAACATTGCTGATGGAGACAGTTCAGTCTCCCTCAGCACTCTGAAGCAGAAGCTGAACTGAGTAAAACTAACCAAAGGATGAATTAATTTCCATTAATTCAATACAGGGAGGGAATGGGCAGCAGGGCAGGGAAATGGGCAAGACAGTCTTGTTCAGCAGCAATGATACTTCCAGGAAATGTTTGTGAAACTTTATAGAAATAAACAGAAATACTTACATTTTTCTGTAATATCAAACACAGCATCAGATTTATCTTCAAACTGTAAAAAAGGAAAGCACTGTGTCATTATCTTGGTCAGCTGCCATGTACTTTGCTAAAAAGTATCTGATCAAAGCCAAGCAGAAGGATCACAATTCCTCCTCCTTCCTTCCTTGCCCCAAGGAAATTTTCATGAATTAAGATTGTTACATCACTGAGAAGCCACATTTACTCTAACAGGATCAGAATACACAGAAAAGGCACACAAGGAAAATTCAGAAATAGTGTTGTTTCCCAGAGGGAAGGGAAGGGAATGGCCATTTTCTCTTCCACGTGAGATACCAGGTCAAGGCCACACATCTGCCCTCCCTGATGCTCCACGAGCCTTCATTCCCTCTGAGACTATAAATGGAAAACCAGGAGCACGTACAGCTTCCACTGCCATGGGCTGCACAGATCCAAGGGTAGGGAATGTCCCCTTTTCAAGAACAGGGAAATGTGAGGCTTAACTTCCCCACAGGCACAGACAGTGTCAGTGTGAGCAGGCACAGCAGAACCAGCTGATGGCTGAGTGCTGCACAAACATCTGCTTGCACTGAACGCCCTCTGACAGATGCCGAAGTTGACAGCATGTTTGGATGCTGCCTGGAGAAGGGTAATTAGAGTTTCCTTCAGAATGTCCCACTCATTAGCAGCCTTCCTTTCTGCCCAAGAGATAACAGTCATTCCTTTAAACCCTCTCTCCTCTCATCGACAGCTCCACACTTTCTTTCCTGGTAGATCCTGCTCGTCCTGCAATTCTTAAGCCATCTTAAGGAAAGTAATGGGATTTGATAGCAAAGGGATGAGCCTTAATTTCATTTAACTCAAGTCATGTAGTTGATAAATCTGATACTCCACAGGACTGTGATGGGAACTATCAGTTTGGCAGCAGCCAGCTTTGGGAAAGGATGACAAAGGATACCGTCCCAGGGCTCACTGGATGGCAAAAAGTCCATCAGTCCCTTTCCAATACCACTTGCAGGCCTGCAAAGACAAGGTACCTCCTTCAGCTTCACTGGGCACACATGGAATAGTGAGGACCTGTCCAGCATGGTGAGTACCAACTTAACTGGATACTGCACCAAAACTTTCTGGTTTCTCTGAGCAGATACTTGAGGCTGGAAAAGTGAAATACAGGACCACACTGCCACAAGGCTGATGCAAGTGTCCTCTCTGTAACTATCTACAGGAAAAAAAAGGCTAAGGAAACACCTCCCAGGAAGGTTTGCAAGGCCTGTTCCTGCTGTAATGATCTCAGGGAAAGTATTCCAGGTCCTACACAGCCCTGGTTGCCTTATACATCCAAACCCTCCACATTCCTCCTGCTCCTCCGGTGATAACAAATCATGTATCAATAGGTGACAACCCCAGGAATGCTGCTATTAGGAAAAGGATACATTCTGCAGTTGGATCTCTCCAACTGCAAAGAAACAACAACATGCAAGTCAGCACAAGGCACCACCTGCAAGAGCATTAGGGACTCCCATAAATATTTTGGACAAGCCAGAAAATGTTTACAATCTACCTGGAAGGAATCCAAGAAAGTTCCAAAAAACAAAGTCATCCCAGGAGAAAAAACAATCCTATTTTGTTTCTATCTTGGATAGTTTCTTCCTTTAAAAGGTTTTTTGGTACAGAGGAAGAACTGTGCCTGTGGTCAAAGGCTTTCCCTGGAAATATTTATAAACCAGGAACTCCAGCATCTGACAACACCAGCAGCCTTATCCAAGCCTTCATCTACTTGCTGATGGTGAACAGCATCAGAACTCCCACATAGTGTAAATTCACAGGGAGAAAACCAGGGGAAGTGTTTGGACTAGTGTGTGTATATGTGTCTATATGCACCTAAATATATACATATCTCTCTATATATATCTCCCCAATAAATTACTCATTCCATAAGTCTATAACTGGACTATCCCTGAAAGGAGAGCTCATTTTTCTTCTGCATTAGTGTGGGGTATTCCCTCAGTTATATACACGTGTAGGCCCTTCCTCATTCCTATTACAGTCTTATTTAATGCCACCTCAGGAGGAAATTTTGGATATCAACAGTTACATAAAAATATATCACTGTAATCAATCATATAAGTTGGCTTTTAACTGGATTATGGTCTTGTGTTACACACAAATGTAAAAAACAATGCCCAACTTACTATTTGTATGTAATTCTATTACAGTTCTGCAAGGCAATTCCCTCTCTCACACTTCCTCCTTTGATTAGCCATCATCACCCTTAATTCCCTTTATTTCTTCTGCTCAGATTTTTTAAGATTTGGTGAGAAGTGGAACAAAAACACCCGAGGGGCAAACATGGAACTGATGGCGTTTCCTCTGGCTCACTTTTGACAGGGCCAAGAAGAGGCACCTCAGTATCCCACAGTAACTCCTTGTTAACCACACCAGGGAAGTATCAGGAACAGAAAGTTTTCTGTTAAAATACCGAGGCTTCAACTGCTCAACATAGTCCTCAAAACACACTTGCAGTTGTAAAACAAAACTCAAGAGTATATTTTAAAACACCTTCATTCAATTGCTTTGGCCCATAGTTTGCTAGAGAATCATAATAATTAATCATACTTAGTGCTTTTAAGCAGTGAGGATTGCCCAGGAGTTTAAGACACAACAGTTTATGTTTGGTATCAGTAAAATTCATTGGTTTAGGCTATATTTTTCTCAGTGACTGTCTCATTAGCTAGCACTGCACACAAAGCAGTGCTCTGCCTACTCAGGCTGTAAAAACTAAATATATGAACAAAATAAATTAAATAAGACCACAGAAATTATGCCAAAACAGTGAGGTATTCCTGGAAGCAATGTGACTTGCTTTAAATTAATTACTCTATACACGAAGACAGCATTGCTTTTATTAAAAAAATTAAAATTCCACCAGGCACATTTTTTATGGATGTACATGAGGCTCCTGGAGTACAGTGTCACAGCCTCAGCACCAACCTGCCTTTGCCAGGAGCAGGGGACAGGTCACTGTTCACACTTCCATACAACATGATAATTCAAAATAACCAAAAACCTGCTCCAAACCTTGACATTGTTCAGTGTTGCCATGGCATCCACAGATCAAACAAATAATAGATTATTTTTGTGCAATGTAAAGAGAGCAGCTGCCCACAGCTATACTATTGCTTTGTATGCAAAACAGAGAATTTCTTTTAAAAATAAACGAAGCAGTGTAACTACTTTACATACAGAGACACATCTTTCTAGCAAGCCTTCTGATCCTAGGCTTTACTGCGTCCATAAGTGAGCTGTGGAAAGGAAGCACATGTTAAGAAAACTGCAATTAAAAACAGTCAGAGATGATTCTCAGTCTGCCTGTAGTTTCCTCTTCCCTCTGTTCACAGCATAACCCCCGCTCTAAGACCCACTCAAGTGATAAGAAAGACACCGTTTAAAACAACAACAACAAAAATTTAAGAAGTCCTTTAAATTGCAATTGCTGCTCTCAGGCAGGCGGGGTGAGCTCAGGAAGCATCCCCTGACCTTTCCCACATGACACACCCCTGGCAGGGCTGCCCGGGATCCCCCAAGCACGGAGAGCTCGGTGGGACACGAGGGACGGCACCGGGGGGCTCTGCGAGCTGCGCTCCCACCCACCCACCCACCCACCCAGCCGATCCCGACCCGCGCAGGGTGACAAAGGGCCGGGCTGCGGCTTTACCTGCACAGGAAAAGGGCTGCGGCAGGAAGGGAACCCGGCGGGGTCACGGCCATAGAGCCGCGCGCCGCCAGAGCCCCCCTACAGCCCCGGGACCACCAGAGCATCCCCTACAGCCCCGGGACCACCAGAGCATCCCCTATAGCCCCGGGACCACCAGAGCATCCCCTATAGCCCCGGGACCACCAG